>JAHBCN010001613.1:0-112087 GCA_019359885.1 Listronotus oregonensis | reverse complement strand
CCCCATAATTTAACTGAAGCTCAAACAGCACATCGCGTCAAATGGTGCACAGAAATTCTAATAAGATACGACAATGGTAGATCAAATACTGTCTACGACATCATCACTGGTGACGAAACATGGATTTGTGCCTTTGAGCCTGAACACCTGTCGCCTCAATGGGTGTTTCCAACTGACCCCAATTCAGTTAAAGTTAGACAGTCCCGAGTATTGGGGAAAATATGATTGCGCGTTTTTTTGGTAAAAGGGGGGCCAATCACAATGGTTATGTTCAAAGATCCACGGACAGTTATTACAGTTTGTTTGCATCAAGTGTTGAATAAAGTTTCATTGGTAGGTCCAAGGAGCAACATAGTTTTGCACCACTACAATACTTCGTCCCATACGGCGCTGCAAAGAAACCGATTTTTATAGCAGTCAAAAGTGAAATTATTCGAACATCCACCTTACAGCCCCGACTTATCACCATTCCTTCTTTTTGTTCCCAAAACTTAAATTTGTGGTTTGCGTTTTTCAAATCCAAATAAAGTTGTTTCTGCGTTTAAAAACCTTGTTTCGGAAGTGACCTAGGAACAATGGCATTCATGTTTTACTGATTGGTTTTATCGAATAAATGAATGTGTTGAGTTAAAAGAAGAATATTTTGAAAAATAATAAACAATTTTTTCTCGCAAATAAGTTGTTTTTTTTATGGTTTGCAGAAATTTTCGGTGCGATCTCGAATTTTAGTATCGTTAGCTTTCAAAAGGCCTAACCAGGCGCCCCCTGATATAGTGATTTTTAAAATAAATACAAGGTTATCATAAAGTAAAAATATTTTCAGATTATTATATTTTTTAATAAACTAAGTTAACAACAACATGTGAGAGAAAATCGATTCTTCAATAATGGAATTTCATATGTCCACAGTGGGTTTAAAGCAAATTTCGATATGTGTCCATTTTTCTGATGGATTATCAATCGTTTTTCAAATTGTACACAGCGTTATTTAGCATTTCTGGCTGAATTGCGCAAATTTTCTCTAATAGAGTGTTTTAATTCCTCCAGCGTTGTTGGTCGTGTTCTAAACACTAAATTTTTTAAATAGCCTTACAGCCAGTAATCCGCTGGGTTAAGATCAGGCGAATTTATGTTACAGGAGGTTTACTGTGATATTGATTCTATAAGTTGCGATGATTACGTCTGATAACTGTTGACAGCAGTTGACACGACTATTGTTTTGTTTTCCATAAATACAGTACAATTCAATTATTGAGGCAGCTAGATTCAATTTACTTTTTGCTACTAGCTTAATTTTTTAAAATTATATAAGACTTTATAGTATAACCCTTACTCTAAAGAACTCTATGAATTCATTTAAAATGTGTTTCAAAAGAACCAACCACCGATTTAGAAGTGTATAAATTTATGTTACTTTAATTACAAAAATAAGTAATAATTATTGTGTTTCTCTTAAAAAAACAATGCAAATTATCAAGAAATATACGTCATTTTTAAAACCTATTATTTACCTTTACGTTACCCAAGTTACGAAAAAAAAGAAAGAGTTTGAAAAAATAATTGCGGTGAAAAGCTGTAATTGGATCATCGATAGTAGAAGTATTTTGATATTGGTATATAATTCTATATTTTACAAAACCTTATATAACGAACCCAATCAATTTTAATACTTTTTTTTCTGTAATTTGTAACACAACAATAACAAAACCGCAGGCTTTATCTAGTTGGTGCAATTTACTACCACAATATTGGTTTCAGCTAAAGTATTTAAGATCTAGTTAAAAATACTCGTTTGCGGAAGTACATTGCTTAAGTTTTTTAAATATTTAATTTATTAAAAATCATATTTTTAAACGGTTTAATTTAGTAATTTAATATCCTTTAAAATATGTAAGATTAACTTGTTAATTTTAATATTGTTATGTAACACGAGTAAGAATATAAAAATGTATTACATTTAAGTTTTACCTCTTATAGTCCCGGAGCAAGGTAAAAATTTGGTCAATTATTTCCTCTCACTAATTAGTAAATTGCATGAGCATAAAGCTTTGTGAATGTCAGCTGCGGTTCCGTTGGGCAATGAGCTGCGGGAGCCTTCCAAGCACGAAGAAAAAAAACTATCTTTAGTCATTTCCTCCCAACTAACAACTTGTCAAATTGTAGCTTACCCAATATCTCGAAGAAAAAAAAACAGTAAGCTGATTATAACATGGGGCATTATACGTCTCTGATCCTCTCAACTAAAAATTAACTCAATGATAGCTTATTTGCAACTATGAAAAACCGTCATCTTCGAGTTTGGGAGGTTACCGCTCATTGCCCCAACGGAACCGCAGCTCACGTTCACGAAGCTTTATGATACAACTCTGATGCATTCCACTCATTATCGCTTGAGCGGAACTTGGTCATGTGAATCTGTTTCTGGCTCCTTAACCATTAGGTTTATTATTGAATTAATACCTCCCATTTTGTTATTAATATTTTTTAGTTTCTACTAAAATTTCATTTCTAATTTTAAACTTGCGTACTACAACATTTTTTATCTTTGGGACATCCCACAAAAAATAACATAAAGCACTAAAATTGCATACTGTGGGTTCCGTACTACAACCAGCAATTTGTAGCACCCTTAAGATAACGCAGTAGTGCCATTATGGACTTTATATGAATAACGTTTACTTCTGTATTACCCCCCCCCCCGTCAACGTCTAGGTAATGTCATCTAGACGGGATCTGCAATTTTGTAACATTATGCAATCCGAGCCACAAAAAACGGCACACGATGTTATCTACTCAGCGTTGATTAACTTCGATAAGATTAACATTACTGTTGATGTTTCTTTAAAAGAGTTAGACAATGTTATGATTTCAATAACACTAAAATCTTGGACTTCCATTGTCTTTACTGGTTAATTATAAAATTTTGGTTAAGTAATTTCAACCTCTTCATGTGATAATAGTTATCGCTTGAAAACGGTTGGAGATACATTACTAACCGAAACGTTGTGTATCAATTAATAAATAAAGACAATGAAAGTCCAAGATTTAAGTGTTATTGATTACTGTTAATATTGTTTTTTTTATGAGTGTCGATGATTTTTTGAGCTTGTGAGAGAGTGCATTGCCTTGATGGAAACTGATTTTTTTGCTTTTGTAAGCCAGACCTTTTCTTACGAATTTTTTCATCTAGCTAATAAAAGTGTGTATATTAAAAATGAAAGAATTAACAAATATTGCCACTTTTGCAAAAGAGGCAATATTTATATATATTGCCTCTTTTGCAATGCCTTCGAAATTAAAGCATCTATATGAAGAAACATATAATTTATACCGAAAATGGTCTGATCGAATGAAAATCAGGACCACACAAGCTACAATTCTTTCTAAGTAGAATTTTTTGTCAGTGTGGAAAACTCTATGCTAAAGACAACGATAAGGAATTGACATTAGTAAATTTTCGAGTGTCATTCATATCTTTAGGAGAAAATCAGAAGGATATCACCCAAAGAAATTCCTAATCCTCTCTAGAGAACAAATCGACGAGTTCTTAGCAAATGTAGATAATAAAGAACATTTATTCAATAAGGTATTTTTTAATTAAGCTTTTGAAAAATATGTTAAAAGGCTACAATTTTGTTTTTACTTTGTTTCTATATTTGTTCTGATAGGGGCATGTAGATGTAGACCGTAGGAAATAGTGAATTGGTCAAAACACACGTTGATGACTCTTAACTCTCAAATATTTTAGTTAAGCTGGAAGATATAAAAACAAAAAAGGTAGAAATTTTGCAATAGTTCCTGGAAATATCCAAAAAGTTAATTTACTTAATAAAGTAAGAAATTATATTGCATTGCGACCATCTATGATGCCATATAAAATAAATTTTTTAACTCAGCAACCCGTAAGAGGACACAAAATTGAAAAAATGGCAGTTGTTGTTGCCAAGTATCTAGGCCTAGCTTACCCCTCTTCATGTACAAGAAACATGCTTCAAGCATTCATTAGCTACAGTGCTAGCTAACACGGGATCAAATATGGAGACCATTAAAAGGCACGGAGGATGGCGGTCCCCTACGGTAGCAGAAGGGTATATTGAAGATTGTAAGCTGACCAAGATTGCCCCTGCTGAAACAATTTTGGGCCAGGGTCCTAGACATCAGTTTCTTTTGTATCAAATGATATTAGTTTCAATAGCACTAAAATCTTGAACTTCCATTGTCTTTATTTGTTATTTGTTATACAACGTTTCGGTAGTGATGTATCTCCAACCGTTTTCAAGTGATCAACTAAAAACTATTCATAAAAGCTACGACTTATATACTATCCCTTGTTCACTGAAGCTTGACCGACTTTTCACGGTTCAGCAACGGCTGCCAGATATTCGAAATGTCGATACTAGGCTTGCTAAATACATTTTGGTTGTTTACAATTATTATAGCTTCTTTAGATTTTCTTTTTTTGTCCGGTGGGTTTCTTTATGAATAGTTTTTGCTTCCGACCATTGTATGCAGTGTTGTTTTGACCAAGCGTGTTCGGCAATCCCTGACTTCGACGTTTCACTTCGTTCCGTATGTTTCTCGTGTTCTTTGAATCTAACTTTGAGTGGTCTTTTTGTTTCCCCAATGTATACCTAACCACATTCACAGGAAATTTGGTAGATACAGTCATTATTTAAAACTGTTGTCTGGTCTCGTCTTAGTAAGAATG
Source organism: Listronotus oregonensis (assembly GCA_019359885.1). Lineage (NCBI taxonomy): Eukaryota > Metazoa > Arthropoda > Insecta > Coleoptera > Curculionidae > Listronotus > Listronotus oregonensis. Next base: position 107,379 of record JAHBCN010001613.1, on the reverse strand, counting down.
CTTCTTAGAGTAGTTTGTAATTTAAATGCAGTTTTAATATTATACTTATTAGCGATCCTGGGGATCTTTTCGAAAGTTCCTTTAATATATGGAATTGTCATAAATATTTGGTCATGTGGAATCTCGTTTGAGATTTTTGTCTTATTTTGATATTTTTCGATTGTTTCCTTTACCAGTCTCTCACTGTATCCGTTTTGCATAAGTTCCCTAGTTATGTTACTTATTTCCTCTTGCAAGGATTCCCTACTGTTACATAAGGTCACTGCACGATTATATAAAGTACGTATGACCCCCTGTTTCGTTTCGTTGGAGTGATTAGAATTCTGGTGTAAATATTGTGGGTAGGTTTTCTGTATACCGAGGTTTGCATATGTCCATTATTTCGCTTGACTAGAACGTCGAGAAAAGGTAGGGCCGAATTTTGCTCGTTCTCCATTGTGAATTTAATACAAGGTCAGAAACAATTTAGATGTTTTAAGAAATTTTTAGGTTCTTCGTCATTACCTGTTCATACAGTAAAAGTATCGTCAACATATCTTAGCCAAACTTTTGGTTTAATTGGTGCATTTTTAATTGCGTGTTCCTTAAACCATTCCATATAAATATTTGCTACCACTGGGGAGAGCGATGAACCCATGGGAAGTACATCATTCTGCGCATAGTACTCATAGGAAAATAGGAATCCATCACTACATCCAGCGGCACAAATAAAGACAATAGAGGTCCAAGATTTTAGTGTTATTGAAACCATAACATTGTCTAACACTTTCAAGAAAACAAATGACATCAATAATACTGAAATGAAAAAATATAATGAAAATGTCGGTATGACCCATATTAAAAACCCTAATTGCGTTATAAATATTATTATAATAATAGTTGGGTATAATAACTTTAGTGCAATGTTGTGTATGTAAATAATAAAGATGTAAAAAAAATATTCCTAACGTATTTTTGGATATAATAAAAAAGTGTAAAATAAAGACCCATTTTATTTTACTAGTACATAAAGGGACACTGTTGCTAAACTTTATAATAAACGACTGTTTGTTATGTAATCGTATATAAAAATGATTATCATTTAAAATAGGAAAATAAAACGACGAATCTAATAGCGCTGTCTCCTATCGAACGACAAGACTGGTCGAACTACCTGGTACAGTACATTCTACAATAATTCGTTGATGTCTTGACCGCAATAAAATTTAAATGACAACACTTTATCGTAAACCCAGCCATAAATAAGTTGCCTGACAAAAATCTATTGTGTAGGCACCACACCTTTTGAAAGGGTACAAGTCCTGATTACCTACTAATATCAATAGTTTAGGTTAGCTATTTTCAACAAAACAACAAATATAAAATATTTTAATCATTGTTATTAAATAGCTATTAATATTTATACAAAAATACCAATCTACAATATTATAATAATACAATATTTAACTTAACCTACTCTATAGTTAGCTCTGTTTTACTATCACTATCGTCTTCATCTATGCCTAAACTAATTATCAAGGACCTTACGTCACTATGTCATAGGAATCTTCGACTTGGATTACGTGTCTCACAGAATTTTTCAAACTTCCTACTGGGATATTATTTACACATTTTTTAATTAATTTTATTTTTCGCTGTCAAACCGTTTTTTTCTTGGCTGGATGGGTTTGGTCACTATATCTTTTACTGTCGTTAATGCAACTTTCGTCAAAATACTCGTTTCACTAAAACTTGCACTCCGGTCATACCCTTTTTCTAAAAGGGTACAGTAAACGTTCTTTATGATGTTTTTGGCATCAACTGATAAATGTTTTTTCTTCGTTACAGCATAATTTCCGGAGCAATATTATCTGAAGTTTCACACAGATCTGACATATTTTGAATGCTTAATAACACAAACGAAAATACCTTTAACGCACAGCTTGACAAACACCAAAAGACTTATAAACAAGATGAAAAGACTCTGCTTTAAATTGAACACCTGCAATTTGCCTTTAACCTACATAATAAGACCAAATTTTAGAAAGGTAAAATTTTAAATAAAATTTAAAGGGAAATTTTTAAGGGGATGCCGAACCTACATTGACCGGGTGCCCAAAGTTTATGGAGTTTTTTGACTAACAGTAACATGTAAAACAAGAAATCAACGAATTATTGTGGAATGTACTGTATAATATAAATACGGAAGGATAAGGATTACTGAAACGTGCGACTCATAAAAGATAAAATGTTTAATACAAATCAGTTTGGTCACAAATCAAATAATTTAAAAAGCTGTAATTTTCACTTTCTAATCGATTTTCTTGAAAAGAATCCGACGAATCTGGGTTAATAGGAAGCTATAAGCGTATTAGTTTTTCAATAACCGACATAATGATAATCCTGAAGTAATTTAATTTTAAATGACCATAATTTTACTGCTAAATTCCAAAATAATGCGAACCTAAGGCTTCGCCGGTTCATATTTCTTGGTTGGTTTTCTTTATGTATTAAAGTTGATAGATTTTAAAGTGTGTTTTGATAATTTAATTTTACATTTTTTACTAGAACAAATAAAACATTGAAACTACTAATTTAAATAAAGTAACACAGCCTCAAAGCATTCTTTTTAACTCTAAAGAGGTCCAGGGACTTTTTTTAAAGATCTTCTACATATATAAATATGATTAAACTGCGTTATTTGGGACATAAAGTAACATCCTTCAGCGATGGTCGTCACAACGCTAAGACGTTATTCTTTTAGATTTAAAAGGATACTCAAATAACTATAAACTATCTTATAGTCTCTTGTTAGATTAAACATATATTTTTGTTAAACTTTTATAAGATTTAATACAGTTGAAAAGCATAATTTTAATATATGCCTTTTCACTTTTACCTATAAAATATTTCAAACTTTATAAAATGTTATCAAAATTGGTCTCGGATTTTATGGTACTTTTTTAGCATGGCATGGTGCTCTACGCATAGTCTGCGTTTCAATTATTTTATTCATGATTTATAATTTATCATAATTTTAAGAATATTAAGCGCCAATAAGTATAATACCTTTCTAGCTTTGGTCGCCTGTGTATATAAGTACCCCTCTCCGCCGACCAGTTAGCAAGGGGGAAAAAGGTATTGGATTGGATTCGAGTTCACCCAGGGGTAAGAGCAACAGAGCTTAATCCTTTTGATACCCTTGATATCTGTGATGAGTAAATATTCTCTTCTCTAGGGCCGAATGGCTACATCTCCTTAATCATAATATTAATGCGTCTATTCTTAAACCCATAAATTCAAAATAGAACTACAATTATGTTATATCTATTAATTCAACAGCATACTCTTGTAAATTTTTAATACTGTTTATGTTACTTTTAGAAAATTATATTTTATTTTTTTGTTAAACAAAAACTCTTAAGATTTAAATAGTGTATCTTATTGTGCCATTTTTAAAGGTACTAAATATTCTTGCTTTTACTTTTGTACATAATAAAATTGTATATAGCAACCTTAGTACCCATACGAACAACAGCCCCATTTTGTGACATCTTTTAAAACCGAGTTTTACATAAAAACAATAGCCGTTTTTAAATCCTTTGATACCACTCCTTCCTCTAGTCTTCCATACTCTAATCTTAGGTCTGTTTTTTTATTCAGGAATAATTTCCACTATTTTACACTTTTTTGTACACACCTAGTTCTAAAATATAGCTTCTATAAGAGCCCTTACGTAAAAAAAAGTGAAATAGTATGCAGGATGTCCGGTTATAAATGTAAGCCCCCCATTAACTATTTTATTTGACGTTTAGAAAAAACAAGTTTAGTATAAAAGTTTAGTGGTTCACAATGATTTAAGAAAAAAAATCTTTCACCTATACAGGGTGTTTTAGAAAGTCTGGACGTGGTTCTACTATCTTATTTTAAATAAGTCCCCTATTTTTTTATTTGAGATTTGCATTCTCCTTGAAATTCTAAACATATTTTATGTAGCATACCCTAGGTCTAACTTTAGGTTGGTTTCAACAAACCAGTTTTTTACTTATTATTATTCTGATCAAAGTTAGCAAATATTACTCATAATATCGTCACTTATCTTTAAAGATAATTAAATTCAATTCAAAAAATTAATACTTTTGAATGATTAAACAAGCAAGAAAATAGGAAATGCTAAAGCACGATGCACGCTGATCGCTAAATATCAGTAAACATATGAAGATGAAACATGAAACAGCTATTAAAACTAAAAAATCCAGTGCCAAGATGCTCAATGCGCAAGTCAACCCAAACAGTTTTTAATTTGGGCCATGTATCGGAATTACCATTCTGAAACCGTAACATAAACGATCCCAAGTTATGTTGTTACACAAACAGGATTGTCCGGTAACCGTCACGTCTCTGTTGGAACGCACTATCACTATCCTGCTACATCGCTATGTTTATTCATTTCATTAATTAGCCATGAAGTTTGACATATCCGTCCAAAGACTTTCTTTCACACTGACATTAGTTTAATTATTTGGTCAAATATTATTTAACTATGGATTATTCTGAAGAAGAAAGACATTTATTTATGTTAAGAATAATTATAGTCAAAAAAGGGCCCAAAGAGAATATAGATGTGTGTGGCTGCGAAAGAGTTGTAACTAAATTAGTTAGTAACTAAATTTGGACTAAATGTATTTTTTTGACAGATATGTCAAATTTCGTAGCTAATTGATGAAATCAACAAACGTAGCGATATCGTGATAAAGCTTCGGTTTTTTGCATATTGTGATGTAACTATTAAAATCAGACATAGGGTATGCTCCATCAAAAATGTTTAGAATTTTAAAAGAATGCAAATATCACATTAAAAAATAGGGGACTTATTTAAAATGAGATAGTAGGACCACGTTCAGACTTTCTGAAACACCTTGTACCAGTATACGAAAGTTTAAAAAAATATATTTTGAAACATTGAACTTTTATACTGAAATCCCAAATGTTAAATAAACAAGTTCATGGGGGGTTACATTTATAACCGGACACCCTTTACAGGGTCTTTGATTATATTTACGTGGCTTCTGGGGACTTTATTTTTAAAGACAGAAAAAAATGTTTTATATAAAAATTGTAGGATTTTTTCCATATTATCTTTTGACTTTTTGAGATATTTTAGGTTAAATTATTAATAAATAACAAAAAAGTTTCATATTAGTATCTAGAAAGCCATGGAAACAATATAATTGTTATGTTGCTGAATTTGGTGAGGGTTTCCTCTGAACCCATAATGTTTATTTTTGTGATTAAACATTTCTGCTAAAGTAAAGGAAGACTTGTCGGTAATTAGAATTTTATTTAAAAACTTTGGATCCTGCTGCATAAACCTAGCTATTTCCAATGCTTAATTAGGTCGGTCCTGCATGTTTTGTTCAGGAAGGTTCCGAACGGACATAAATTTATAAGGATAAAATTTGTAAAATTTTAAGGTTAAATAAATTTTATAATCTGTTTTATTAAGTTCAGATGCCGCATCCGAGCTTGATATTTTAGGATTTTCTAAAATTATTAAAAGTATTTAGTGCAAGTCCAATAGAAAAAGTATAATAATTATCCTGTTAAAGCGAGGATATCCAAAGCCTTGTTTTCATGTCGTGCTGCAACCCTTTTCTTTATTTAAAAGCTTTTTCGTTTAATAAACTGTCTTTTTATGTATTTAATAGTATCTATAGATGGTACCCCCGTTGTTAAGGATATAATAAGTAATATTCCCTTTGCACTGTCGTCACATTATTATTGTTACCATAAAAAAGACGCATAATAGCGATTTTTTTTATATATTTTTGTTCTTCTGAATAGCCCATCGACAAAAAGGAATACTTTTGATAGTTAAAATGAAAAATTTCAACTTTTTACAATATCAATACGTCAAATTTATTAAAACAATTTTATTGTTTTCATAGCTTTCTTGATACTAATATGATTTTTTTTTCAATTTATTTATATTTTAGGCTTAAATATCTCAAAAAAAAAAGATTTTTTATTGTAGCGCATAATATACAGGGTGTTCCATTTAAAAAAGTTGAAGTTGCCTATATTTTTCCATTTTTTATTGCGATATTTTTTTACTAATAATTTCAAAAGATAATATGGAAAAAAACCTACAACTTTTATATAAAACATTTTTTTCTGTCTTTAAAAATAAAGGCTCCAGAAGCCACGTAAATATAATCAAAGACCCTGTACACTATTTCTGAATAACAAACTTACCTCTTATTTCAGTCGGACATATGCGGTGAAATCATAAACCTTATAAATACGGAACGTATAAAATGCACACGTATAATGTTATATCCTTGGTATAAAAAATATATGCCATGGTAAATACGCAATTATATTTATCACAAAAATATTTCAAAACTCGTTACGTTTTATGGGAACACATAAAAATGGTTTATTTTTTAAATACACATGTAAATGAAAAGTATTTGGGTCACATATTTAACATATCGAAAAAAATAGACCAAAAAAGAGTTACCACACAAAGGAAGCGATGATAGAAAGCGTTACACATTCCGTGCTGCGGAGGTCGAACGATATTTTAAACATATGCTTCCGTTATGGATTCGACATTAAATGATCATTTAGTATAATTAATAGTTAATGGTTCTAGTCTTTTTTTAATCTGCTTATATTAATTGCCTACTGTTTGGCCTTTAAAATTATGAAGATAGATTAGGGTCTTTCAACATATTAGATGGATTTTTTGTATTATTAAATTTAAATTGATTTTGAGATTTAAAAACTATGGCAACTTACTCGATAACATGAGATTACTTAATTGTAAAAATTTACATTTTTCTTTAAAAATATGTTAAGAAATTACATTATTTGGAAGAACTAAAAAAACCTATAAGAAAGCTTGTCTTTAATGTAATTTTGTGTCCGTATACAAAGTCTGGGCCATCTACGATAAACGAGATGGGTAAAATTCAGCCTTTTTCGCCCATCATATTCTTGAAAAATTCAAAGTTTTGGATCATTTTATTATACAGAGTTATCCATGAGGAAATATCAATACTTCAGGTACGTAGTCAGGGTCCAAAAATAAACATAAAAACCTATACAAATATGGGTCCGCAAGGCCTTCGTTTTCGAAATACAGGGAGTTAAAAATTTTATTTAATTTTTCTATTGTTTAAATAAAATCTATGATATTGTAAATATTGGAGTAAAAATTGGTATGACGGATTCGAATCTAATCTTATTACGGCTTTTACTTTTTACTAGGGGGCGCCACCTATACGCCTTTTTACTATTTTGAACAATCACAACTTTTTGGTACGGCCCTGTATTACATTTTTGAGTAAATTAAATAATTGCTTTGTCATTTTTACGTCAAAAAGGTACACTTATTAAAAGTTGATATGAGCAACCGTTTTCGAGATATTTGGATTTAAAAAAATTACGACGCATCTGATTTTATTATAGCAAAATTTTAAAAAAATAATACAAAATGCATAATTAAACAATATGTATTTTAATTTTCAATAAAATTATTCTTAAATTATGTTTGGCAAAACATAAGCTAGGTTTAATAATTTTTAAAAATTCTTCCATTTACTTCTAAGCACATGTCAGCTCTGTGCTGAACACCCTGTATTTCGGAAACGAAGGCCTTGCGGACCCATGTTTGTATAGACTTTTATGTTTATTTTTGGACCCTGAAAACGTACCTGAAGTATTGACATTTCCTCATGAATCACCCTGTGTTTATAATAAGTCCAAATAAATACACCAAAAAAACCTTCAAACTTGCTATTTTTACTGAATTTTTGCAATTTTACAAGTTTTTTGATCTTTTATTTTAAAAAATTATATGATGCGCTTTGTGCACCAATCATATTTTTTATCTTTAATATTACACTTAATAAGCTTATAAACCAGCAATTATTAATTTTGGTGCGTTGAGCGCATCATGCATTTTTTAAAAATAAAAGATCAAAAAACGTAGCAAAATTCAATAAAAAAAATAGTAAGTTTGAAGGTTTTTTTTTGGTACTTACCATTCTGATTTTTTACCAACTCATTGTAGATGAAAACAAAGATACTTGCACTTTTTATAAATATAATAAAATGACCCAAATAGAAACGAATGAAAAAAGGCCGAATTTTACCCACCTCCTTTGACTTTTTTACTACTTTGGCAAATTAAAAAATGTGTATATTATCTAACTCATATGATCGTATTTCTTAATAAAATACTTTTACTAATTACTAATAGCACTTTTATACGATTTTTTTCTTCGTTATCTTGTTTTTGAAAATATTAAAATTAGGACTAAAAAATTGTAACATAAGTGATGAAAAGTTGAAATTACTTTTTTATTTTTACAAATAGTAGACCTACCTAAAAACCCCTGAATGTTGCTAAAAAAACAAGAGTCCCAGTTAGGTGGCAGTAACTGTTTTGAAAACATGCGTAATTTAACTTACCATTCTGGATTTACACAGTAGTTACTGCCACCATGTTTATTATTTAAAACAATCCAATAATGTTTCTTTGTACGAGTGGATTTTTTTTAACTTTGCTTTATTTATGGCATAATTTTATAGTCCTAATTTTAATATTTTTAGGAAGCGAGTATCGAAGGCAAAAATTCTTATAAAAATACTAATGGGAAGTAAGTAAGGAACTAGATTTATATATTTTCTTTTTATTTGCTAAATAAACCAGAACTGGAGGACATTAATATAAAAATATTTTAAATTTTGAATAAAGTCTATTTTGAGAGATAGAAAAAATAAAAGAGTAGGTAATAAGTAATAAATAGACTCGCCAACAACATTAGCAAAAAGCTGATTAATATAAACTTAAGTGGCAAGTGCTGATTTATTACATATAATTTTTAATGATACATTCGGTGACCTTTACCTTGGTATATTGTTTAAAATTTTAATAATTTGGGGATATGGTGGATAATAATTTAATGCTTTATAAAATGTTTATAAAAACGTTTTATATTAATTTTATAATTATAATAATATATATATATGAAGGCAGTAGTGGTATAATTTTGCTAAGTCGCTAATTTTCGCTTTGTATTGTTATAGCTGTTGCCAGGAAGCTTGTATTTTTTAAAGAACTTTGATATTAGAGTCACTTCGTTACTATAATTGCAAAAGGTCATGTGTACAAATTTTGATTTTTTTTAATTGCACGTAAATGCAACATTTTACGTGTTACAACACAATAAAACATCTTTGTATCAGTTTTATCTAATTTATTTCACCTGTTTCCTCAAAAGTATGTTCCTTAATTTATTACCCATGTCGAAGGGTTCCCTAAAAAATTATTCTCAATGTTTCCGAACCTTGACTCGATTTTGATAGTTTATTACAGAAAATATAAGTTATACCATCAATTAAGCTTGGACGCGGTCATAAAGCATTCTCGTGACCGTCCAGATTTAAAAAAAATTGTATGAAAAAAAGTGAAAAATAGTCTTCAATTCCTTGTTTTTAGATCTTAAATTAATGGCATAAAAAGGGTATCCCCAATTTTTATAATTTATGCTCAAATTTCTTTTAGGTTCTTTAATAAATTATTTTTAAGTGTATTACTAATATATTTTGAAAAAATAAATTATAACGATATTACGAGTCTATCGATTCCTATAATTTAAAATGCAAAAATATTTATTTGTGCAGCATTAAGAGGGTTCCGTGTTTATTTTTTCTGTTAAAAAGGGTTCCATATGTTAAAAAGTTTAAGAAACGCTGTATTATGTAATATAATGAAAAAAAAAGATCTATATTTCCTCTGCCAAAGAATTGCATTTGCAAAAAAACGTCTTATGTTTGTCAAGACACAGGTAGGTAGGTTTAAAGTGTCCCTTCCACCGCAACCGATCGGTCTATTGTGGCTCACACCTTTTTATATTCCTCCCACCAGGTCCAAACTTTTAATAAATCTGATGATCCTGTTGGGAGAGAGATCTTTCACCTCCCCCGGCAACAAGGTGTCATTGCCGGTGTCAAGACATAAGACCTTTTGCAATTACAGTGACGAGTTGCCTTATAGTTGCAATATCAGCAGAATAAAGGTTTCTTCTCTTGCCCGCCGATCTTATTACTTAAAGGGGATCATTTCCCTCTATTGTAGTTACCGTGTTCGTCTATGATGAAAAAGTATAATTTGTAGCGGCTTGCATTTTTTTTAGAATCGGACCGATATACGTGTAATCCTAGCCTAGACTCTAAAATAAATTACATATTTTGTTTAAAGGCAATCAAATGTAATTTGTTTTTATAATCCACTATTATTAAGGTTTATTTACTTAGCACACTGTCAGTGCCGGTCAAAATATGAAAAATTTAGAACCGACACGATTTTGCAGATGCTATAAAACAATATTATACTATACCGCTTAAGGATTACCGAATTGGATCGATAACGATTACTACCGTTTAGTTGGTAGAGTGTTTTGCACCAGTTGGCCCCAAATATCTTCTAGATTACCTAATATGGACTTGAAATTCAAAATATTGTGTAAATAGCTGAATATAAAAGTCAATAACAGCACAAAAAAGTATGCGAAACTTTTTTCGTGACAGTTGGTTTAAAATTGGCACTTTTAGCATTAACAAAAGAACATATGGTATTAGAAAGTCCTCATGATTGTTTTGCTTCCTTATTATTATGGTATTGCTACCAATACGTGTTTGTTTGTTTTACTGTTTTCATTTTTTATTTACTGTATAATAAAAAATTCATAATACAAACTACATATTATGGAAACTTTTGACATAATAGCCGAAACGTTTTTTGCAGGAAATGCTTAGCTGTCACATAAATATTGCGTTACAGATTCTCCCAAGGGGAAGCACGAGAAATTTCTGTTGCGTTAGGGGCTAAAATTGGATTTAAAGACAATACAGTTTATATTGGTACACTTTTTTTGTTAATGCTCAATAATATTTCACTGCCTATGCTAAGGTATAGTTTTACTTATTTTGATTTTATTTTGTTTCAGTTGAAAATATCGTTTTTGGATGACGCAGATATATTTGAATATCCTTCGGAAACATCAGTTCTTTTAGAAGACTCCCCTCTTCACTCGCCCTTAGGCAGCTCTGCTCAAGTCGGTCATACAGTTCCTACCCTTTCTGGTAAGTAAAACATTGCTTAAATGATAAACCTGTTTCGTACCAACACAGACCACCTATCATAAAATAAAGATGGTTATATCAAATCGTCTAATTGTTTTGGAATTATTGTCCTCCTAATATATCTTTAAGAGGCCCAAAGATACGAAGATAACCTAGCCATAAGTCAGGGATATAGGAAGAATAGTAAAGTGGATTCCATCACATTTTAGAATGGCAGTAAATGGCCAACATCTTCTGGAACGATAGGCGACCCTTACCTTACTCTACCTTAGGTTTTAAAAGAACCATAAATATATTAAGCTCATAAATCAATACTAGTCAATAACCATCATTATCACCTATTTTCGAGGTTTAGATAAGCAATACCATAATTGTGTATCTCCTAAAAGAATTCCAAGTCCGGATTAAAATGGCTTATGAAAAAGATAAAATTGTTTAATAGTTTAAATAAATATTATTGGTTTATTAATGGATTATAATTTGTTATGAAAATAAAGCACTATTACTTTTTTTTAACTGCGGTTACTGATAATATTTAAGTGTTTAATAATAAAAATTAAAATTGATTACGCTAAATAAAACGTGACCGCCCGCTGATAGGTGGACTTTTTATAGTAGTCCGTATATCTCTCAAATATAAAATAATATATATATATATATATATATATATATATATATATATATATATATATATATATATATATATATATATATATATATATATATATATATACCTTACTGCTCGTCGCCGAGCGGAACATAGAAATCCCATGTAAATTTTAAAGGGTTAATAATTGGCTCCCCTGTACATTTTACAGAAAAAATGTAAGATAACTTTTTGAAAGGACGAATCTGACAAACCCTCGCACCAAGGTTCAAAAAATTTTAATAAGCGAATCTTGAATTATTTAATTAAATGTAATTGCAAAATTATCAAATTTTCGGTTCAGATAGAACCAAACAGACACCAGCCACCAGCAAACAATTTGTTATAAGGCTTTGTCAAATCTGACGTACAGCCGAATACAGGAATGTTTTTTTTTCGTTTCATCAATCTCCCAACCATTACATTCAAAGTAAAAGACACGTTAACATTTTTTTTACCAAATCTTTTATTTAATGTAACAATTAAGTTTAACTAATAACAATTATTACTATCGATCATTAAAAAGATAATTTTATCATACTAGAATTTAATTAAACTAATAGCAGTATCTAAATATTTTCAATTTTTTTGCCATCAAGCCTATCTGGTCCATTTCAACCATTTAACGTATTGTAAGTAAATTCGAGTCCAAAGTCATCCCAATAAATAATTGTAAATGTTTAACTCAGAAGTTTGAAAATAGATCCGAAAAAAGAGAGAACTGAACTCTTAATATTTTACTAGGCGTGGAAAAATAAAATAAAATACGATAACCAGTGACCCCACAGAAATGAAATAAGTCCAAATAGGTTTCTGCTGTCAGGTTATAGTCCATAAAAAAGGGTTCAATGGTCCGATAATTGAACATAATGCGATAAAGTTTCATTTTCATACCATTGGACTCAAACTTACTGACAATTCGTTTAATAGTTGAAATGGACGAAATGAGCTTGGTGGGGAAGCAAACTGAAACCATTTCAGATACTGCTCTAAAACTGTTTCCCGCATAATGCCACTTAATTATGGATACTTTTTCGTCGATTGGATAATTCATATTTTTTATTTTAAATACCGACTGTCACTGATTTATTGTCACTTTTCCTCATGTCAGAGACAATATTGATTTCATAGTGCCTGTTTGGTTTTACATGAACCGAAAATTTGGTAATTTTGCAATTACATTTAATTGAATAATTCAAGATTCGCTTATTAAAATTTTTTATAACTTGGCACGAGGGCTTGTTAGATTGGTCTCTTTAAAAAGTTATCTTACATTTCTTTTGTAAAATGTACAGGGAAGTCAATAATTGACCCCCTTAAAATTTACATGGGATTTCCTATGTTCCGCTTGGCGACGCACCACCCGGTACATATGTGTACCATCATTTTTTATGTAGATTATGACCCACTAGAAGTATGTAAAACCTACAATTAACCTTTTAAGGGGGTGAACTTTGGGGGTTAATTTTACCCCCTAAAAGTGTTTTTTCGCCATTAAAAAAAAAATATGTGTCTCTTAGATTTTGATGTAGAATTCCATATTTCAGCGGCATTGAAATCGGAGGCGGACAACTGGGAACCTTCTTTGTAAGGTGCATGAGACACCACCTCGAAGCCTAACTGATGAATTTTTGCCCTGACAATTAGAGATTTATGGCATTGTCCTGGGGGAATAGAATTTTCTTTTTTGCTAAACCGGGACGTTTCTCGGGAAAATTTTGGTCAACTGCTTAAGTAAGTTGGCGTAGTACTTAAAATTTATAGTAAAAATTTGAAATCCCAAAAAAATGTTGCCAGAACCTTTCCTGCCGATGGAATTGCCTTTGCGCTCTTCGGAATCGGTTCGTTCCTCACTGTCCACTGTCGTGATTGTTATTTTGTCTCCAGCGTATAGTGGTGGATCCAAGTTTCATCGACAGTAACAAATTGGCTAAGAAATTCAGTTGGGGAATGCTTAAACAGTGCAAAACACCCTTCTGAGATGGTCATCTGAATAAGTTTTTGCACTGGAGTAAGCAATCGCGGCACCCCTCGAGCCTCTCTAAAACAACGCTTTTAATATGCTCACAGCCTTAGCTATCTCATTCAAGTTCAGCCGGCGATCATTTAAAACGATTTTATGAACTTTCCGCACAATTTTGTCAGAAGTTGCCGTTGTTGGTCTGCCAAAACGCGGGGCATATTCAGTGCTCCTGTGAGCATGTTTAAAGTCTACAACTCAAGTTTTAACGGTCAAAAATAAAGGCGCTGACTTACCTAAAGTAGCTTCTTACTCTGCTTTAATTTTTGTAACCTTTAATATGAAATTATTTTATAGGGATCGACCGATATCGGTATATCGGCCTTCTGGGCCGATATTGGTATAGGCTGATATGTAAAGTGCAATATCGGCCTAATAAAAATATTAATAATGGGTATTTTAAATGATAAGGGTTTTTTTAAAGAACTTAATACAAGTTTACTAAACAAAAAACGACATAAGTTTATTTTTATTTCAAAAATACAAAATAACAATTAAAATGTTAACTAAAAAGAAAATAAACAGTTATATTTTATATTTAAAGTTAACTTTTGGTAAGTTATGATGCAACAAAATTAAATTTTCCGCCCTTTCTGGGCTTAGACCATTTCTTGCGCTTTTATATATGTTCCCAGCTAATGAGAATAGCTGTTTACTAGCCACACTACCTGGTGGGGTGCTAAATATATTACTGCACCTTTATATAAAAATGAAAAAATGTATTTTTATTTTGCCAACCAAGTCAAAGAATCTTTTTTTTGGTATTTTAGCTAATTCAATATACATTTTATGTTCCCCTTGAATTTTATTAATTAAATCATTGACTTTTCTATCTAATGACGATTTACTTGCCGGCGTACGGGTAAATTCTTTAAAGGTATTCCAAAATAAACTATAAGGAATCGAGTCGGAAACACTGTCTTGGTTTACTTGTTTTGATTTCTTTGCAATTTTTGCTAGAGGCGCATCATCATCGTCACTCACATCGGAGCTATTTACTTTCTACTAGGTTTGTTGTATCGAGGTATTGTATTCATTTTTTAAATATGTATAGGTTTTTTGCGATAAAGCATTGTTGAAAAAACATGTTTTAAACCTTGGATCTAATAAAGTGGCCAAAAGAAGATTTCTATCAGTGAAGTAGTCTTTGCACCTTTTATTTAAATAATTTTTAAGCTTATTTTTAGTGGTCTGTGTGTCTTAAGTAATGGATTTATTCCCACTAAAAACATGACAACCTCTTTAAAGGGTTTTAATAGTTTTAGTAAGTTTTTTGCTAGTTCCCACTGGTGATATGTTAGGGTCATATCTTTTAAAACTGGATCATTCATTATAAATACATTCAAAGCATTTTCGTTCTACCAAGCGTTTCAACCTATAAATACTTGAGTTCCATCTTGTAGGTACATCCCGAACTAAAGATTTTTCCGTCACATTAAGAGACCTTTGAATATTCTTCAGTCTATCACAAGTCAAAGAGGAGTGACTAAAATGAATTGCTATAAGCTTTACTTTTGTCAATAAATCTTTGATTAGGCATCGATTTTCTAATGAGTCGCATATGGCTAATTGTATTGATCAATTAGACGTAATGTCGCGCCTCGTATGTCCGCCGAATGATGCCAAATTTGGAGATTCGCAGAACATCGAGTTTGTACTGTATTCTTTTAAAATGGTTGCACGGTAACGCTATATTTGTGTTGTTCTTTTTCAAAAATGTCTTAAAAATTAATCAATTTTAGCTAATTTTCGCAGCAAAATATCAATAATTTAAAATATAGCCGATATATCGGTATCGGCCGATATCGGTCATGCTTATATCGGTATCGGCCACAAAAAATCATATCGGTTGATCCCTAGTATTTTATAACTGCACGTATCTCAATTTTTTCAATGCTTGACAAAATGTAAAACTTTATAACTTTTAACAACTATAAAATATAAACCACTTGACTCGCTTTTACCAAACTTTAAACATAAACTAGCAAAGCATAGGCTATGAGTAAGGCCGAAACCTTTTATCCCAACCTCGTATTTCGTACGTCTATGAATGAACCCGGGGCTTATAGTCTAAGATCCACTGCTCGATTCTGCAGGTATCGTTTTGATACAACCAATTTTAAATGAATGTTAAGGAATATGCAAGATTAGATAGTTGCCTATAAATTAGCGCAATTATTGTAATTAATTTTAGTATTATTAATTCGCTAACATAACTTGAACTATATGTTTTTTTAATGATTTACGACTTTGAAAGATAATAATGTCACAAATTGAAAAAGAAATGGTTGCCAGCTTCATCACGCAGCGTTAGTTGCCAGTGTAAACAGGTATATCAGTGTTAATTGTTTACACTTACCTGTTTTTTTTTAATTTTTAATACAAAATTAAAGTTTTATATATACTAATTACAAAATCATGGTTGCCAGTTGGAAAATGGCCGCAAACAGAGGTTGCCATGAATTCAATGAACGATTCTCGCTCCAGTTAAGTGAAAGCGCAAGAGAGAAGATGCACGCATTGTTATGTGATATAAACAAGAAAAAATATGGCAGCTGTGACCCTTATACCATAACTATACTATACTATACGTAAACTGTCGTTATGGTATATGGGTCACAGCTGCCATGTTTTTTCCTTGTTTACAGCACATAACAATGCGTGCATCTTCTCTCTTGCGCTTCCACTTACCTGGAGCGAAAATCGTTCATTGAAATCATGGCAACCTCTGTTTGCGGCCATTTTCCAACTGGCAACCATGGATTTTTGTAATTAGTATATATAAAATTTTAATTTTGTATTAAAAATTAAAAAAAACAGGTAAGTGTAAACAATTAACACTGATATACCTATTTACAGCTGGCAACCCTAACGCTGCGGCTGACTGAGAGCTGGCAACCATTTCTTTTTTAATTTATGACATTATTATCTTTCAAATGTCGTAAAATTCATTTAAAAAAACATATAGTTGCAAGTTATGTTAGGGAATTAATAATACTAAAATTAATTACAGATAATTGCGGCTAATTTTTTATAGGCAACCTATCCCTAATCCATTGCATACTTCCTTAACATTCATTTAAAATTGGTTGTATCAAGAAAACAGATACCTGCAGAATCGAGCAGTGGGATCCTGTACTATTACCAAAATCTCATTTTCTATTGTTCTGCTTATTTTGGCGCAAAAATGGGCCCTTATCGTTTTTTCCGCCGACTCTTCAAGTGTAAAGTGTATATGAAAAATCTTTTATAACTTCAGTATATAATTTGATTTTTTCTAATTTTACAGGATCCTCTCTGGCAACTTACACTCCGAAAACCTCGGAGGTGTTTCAATTGGGCATCACGAAAACATTCCAAGAACCAGTGGTTACGTCTAAACCCGACGTTACGGACGTCGCGGACCCCTCGTCAGACCTCGTTCTAGAAGAGGTGGAGCAACCCATGCTCTTTAGCTCAGGAGGTACAAGTGATATACTTTTTTAGGAGTTTTACATATTTATAAATTTTAGGTTAGCTATGCCGCTTTAATATGTTTAATAAGTAAAGTTTAGAAAAAGGATATAAATGTTCTATACATGGCTGGCAAACAAATTTCTTGCATGCAGAAATTTTTAATGCGATAAAAGGAGATGCCAATTTAATAGGCAAAGGCTTGAGCGAAATAAAGACAGACAAAAAACGTGCTGTGGGTGATACCCCTTCTAACGGCATTCGGTCGATTCGGCGGACGGCAATCGGCGCTCGGCAGTATCAGCTGGACCCCGGACGTTAAAGGAGTGATTCTCAATCACAGTTTTTTAAGATTTATTTACGATATTTTTGTTTTTATGCGGTCATGTTAACCACTGTTGTATTTAATACAACAGTAATTGAAAGGTTGTTAAATTTTTATTAGATTTAAGCCTAAAAATAAAATAAAAACTGATATTCTAAAAAAAATTAACTCGTGAATATTCTTAAAAATAAACTTAAAAGTATTCTCATTTTAATAAATGCTCGAAGACATTGCCCCGCTA
This sequence comes from Listronotus oregonensis, assembly GCA_019359885.1. NCBI lineage: Eukaryota > Metazoa > Arthropoda > Insecta > Coleoptera > Curculionidae > Listronotus > Listronotus oregonensis. Next base: position 89,558 of record JAHBCN010001613.1, on the reverse strand, counting down.
AACTTCGCAATACCCGAGCCGATTATCCACTCAGAATGATGCAATGTTTCTATCACTTTAAGTGATGCAAAAAATAGCTGGACGCTTGTACTGCATTCCCTGCATGCCTCAGCCAACAATATGCTAACAAATCGCCGTCGTCCGTTGTTGTATTAGAAGTGGAACAGGGGAAATTGTTGTCGTTCTCTTTTCAATTTGGGGCCATACCATATGTATTCTACTCTATTGCATTAAAATTGGCATGCAAGCTTTTGCCTTGCCAATCGTGTAGATGTCCGATATCCGATATTTTTTAAACTTTGCTTAAAATTGTAAAGTGAGAGAACTTTAGCCTATTTTTTAAAAAGACTATGATTAAAATTAGATGTAAGAAAATATTGAGTATTGTGGTAAAGCTTTTATACATAATAAAACATGTAATGATCCATTTGCAGACTTTAAATTTCTTATAATTACAAAAGTAAAAGTAGTAATGTGGTTTAACAGTTGTTTATATTCATATATTTTTTGTTTTAAGTGGAATCTAGTTTAACAAGATTAATATTTCCCACATGGTTCACATTTCATACATAAAATAAAGATGTTGAGCGACTTAGATGTAATAATAACAATAACAATAAAGTTATTTTTTTCACTTTTTACTGTATATGTTACATAATATTTAAAACATTCAAATAAACTTAATATACCCACGAAGACCAACTTGTAATAATTAAATGTAATGTAATTAAAATTAAAAAACTGTATGATGACCACCCAGTTTAATATAAATTTAATTTTTTGATATTTTTTAGACATTGATAAATGTATTTGTTGATTCCACTACTTTTTTTAAATTTTATTTATTTTAAGATAACTAAAAATTTCCATAAACCTTTGGTTTCTTAAAAATACCGTGGGCTGTTACTTTATAACAGCCACCTATAATGTGGCTGCATCAAAATAAAGATGTTTACTGAGTAAGTTATGCAAAATATTCAGAAATTTTCGAAATAATGCACATAAAAAAATAAGAATTAGAAAGAACCATCTACCAAACCATCTCAAAAAAATGCAGTAATTTATAAAACTTTTTTTTGGTACTTTTATGGTACTTTTATAAAAAAAAAATAAAATAAGATGGTTTCAAAAAAGCTTGAGTTTTTAAAGATTTTTCAAAATAAAATTATCCATATTTTTCACATTTTTACTTTTTAATTTGTAACCTTTGGAAACTAACGTATTTAAGCAGAAATCTTTCCATCAAGAAACTACATTCCTTGTATAAAAACTAACATTTTATATGAATATTTCAACTGTTAGGCCAGTGTCCTAATGTTAAATAAATAGGCTTTGAGCAAATCCGAATGCATTTATAATAAACATTCCTTTAAACATACTAAATTTACTTTATACTTAGTAATACAGAAAATATACATCATTATACACTGCCAGTTTTTTAAAAATGTATTTACAGTGTCATATAACACACAAACATGTTAGGGCCAAATGTATAACATAGGTACGCTTTAAAAAGAACTTTTTGTGCGTTCTTTCTTTTAACGACCAACACGAGTTATCCTAATGTATAATTAAAGAAAAAATGTATTAAAACATATTTTTTGATATCAGAATAGTACTATGAAAAATGACTGATTTTAATGATTTGTAGAAAATGTAAGTAGTAAAAGAAGATCGTCAGCTGAATCGGTCAGTTTTCTATAATACACATAATTATATAAAGATTTACATATGTCTTTACTGTATTTAATATTTAGAAAAAAATGGACTGAGAAAATATTATTCCATTTTATAATTGATAAATCTGACTAAAATCATTTACGAAAAATTTATCATGCCCATTTTTTCATTTTTAAGTTTAACTTTTTGTTGAGATTAACAATTCCATAATCCAGTAACCTGATCAAGCAAAACGCTAAATTTAAAAATAAGGGCATAGCTTAAGTAATATTATAATTAGTTTTTTTTTTGTTTGTATGGTTCAAAATTATATCGTCGACATTACAACAAAACACTGATGGGAAAAAGTACTAAAAGATAAAGACATGTGCTCCCTGCAATTTATGACATATCTTAGGAATAAATTTACAAAAAAAATAAAATACATTGCTTGTGTCAAACCCAATTTAGCAGTTAAAACTGTTATGTGATTTGTAGCCGCGGTAGCCGTAGCGATAGTCACCGCTTCGTTCAATCGGTACCAAGAATACGCAACCAAAAATATCGGTGGGTGGTAAGTCCCCGTTAGTTAAGCCGCAATTACTTCACTGGTATTTAAATATGGTAGCAATACTCAATTGCTTTAACCCTCAAGTTGTATTATATATAGGCGTACCTACAGCTCAAATCGAGAAGCAATATACAGATGTACGAGACTTTTTAACCCTAAAAGAAAAATGGCAAAACTCAGAAAAACTTGCTTTTTAAAATTGGCCAACACAAAAAACTTAGATTTTCAAGGTGTTACTACATAAGCAGTAATTAAATGATCATGATATATTTTTTACACCAAATAAGAAGTGGTTAACTCTATTAATAGTATTTTTTTTAATTATTTTGACTTTAAACTAAAGAAAAAACTAATTTTTATGTTTTTTTTCGGCTTTTGTCACCTTTCCTGAAAATAACTTAACACAAATAGGGTCACTTTTAGATTTATGTCGTTGTTGCTGCATGTTAATCAATAGGTTAATTAAAATTTACAAAAAAGTAGTCACAACTAAAAAGTCACTTATCTTATAAAAAGTAAAGCATTTGCGGCGGCTACAATAGAATCGCAGTGGGGAAGAAAAAGAATATTGGCGCGTCAATGATTGAAGTATTTCAATTATGTCACTTCTCTAGGGAAACGGTTTCTCATCTTTTTTCTAGACGTATCACTTAGCAAGACGTAAATCTTTCGCATACCACTTAGTGGTGGAAATACATTTTTTAATTTGTTGTTGGGTTTACTAGCCAGGAAACTTTTTATGTTAATAAAAATGTCAATTTTTATCAGTGACGATAGGTAATTCATCCTAATAAGTACATCAAAATATATTCAATCACACAAATTTGAATTTTTTTAAAGCAATGTTTACAGTACAACAGAGAGCATTCTAAATGACTGGCATTCTAGGATCTGTATATTTCTTCTTTTAGTCATGTACCTTTCAAGCAGCTGAATAAATAAGCATTTATTTAAATAATTAAGATATTGTTTTTAGAAAAAATGGCGATATAAATTGAACTAATTCTTAAGGATTTTGTTGTATTATTATAGGTGATTTCGGCCCGTTTTGGTACCTTACTTCCAATAATTTTTGGATAAAAAATAAGGAGGTCAATCCAACGTTGTTACCCTCTTTGATTTGTCAACTGATCTACCGTGGGTTGTAGGTCGGTAAATGGATTTGGTAGGTTCTCACCCTTTCTAGAGATGTTGGTCTTTCACTTAACATTTTATTTATTTTCGTATGAAAAAAATAACCAAGGAATTATTAAATCCAAAGATATTATTTTAATAGTTGCCCCCCAACAACAGGAAGGTGTTACTTTTTTAATAAACGGTAAAAAAATTAAATTATTGGAAAAATATTAACCAACACCTATCAGAAATTTGTAAACACCCAGCTATCATAGACAGACCTACGGTCGTGACGTAGGACATTTCAATTGTCACCTACCAAAGTCAGGGTACCAAAACGGGCCGAAATCGCCTTATATTTTGCTTATTAGATTTAACCGTTTTCTTTTAAATTAAAGAATTAAAATTGTAATATTTTAACATGTATAAAAATATCTGTGATTTAAGTTAAAAGTGTACTTCTTAAGTTTTTAATTATTTAAGGTTAGCTGCCTTACTTTTTGGTTATAAGCAGAGCGTTGAAGCTAAACTAAGTAAACTAAAAGTTTTATGTATTAAATCATTGTATTTTTACAACCGAGGCAGTCATATATAACTGTTTATCTGGTTTGGCAACATTGTACAATGAACCCAGCAATTTATGTAACTGAAGTTATATGTGCAATTCATTGAATGATTAACGTTGCCAGCTGTATTAATATAGGCATACATTATAGTTTTATGTCATCACGGCTTTAGTTTCATGTGATTTTTTTTTGCAAACTCTTAAGTGTGGTTTGCTTTTAACCTTAAAGAAATCTGTATTTGTGCTAAATTTTCTTTAAACTTATAATCGCAGCGACAGTATAGGGTATGTATTTGTGAGATGTAAGTTTCAGTGCTTTTTGAAGTATGTGTAAAAAACTAAATATGTATACGTCATGATTTTTAAAAATATAAAAGTATTATTTATTATTTGTTGTCTTATTTAAATCCGTGTGTACTTATTTAAAGTAAACATTTTTTAAAGATTTTATAAATCTCTCAGTATTAACGAAGCAAAGACTAATTCCTTTTGAAATAGAAGCGCTGAGAGTAAATCCCTACAGGGATCTGGCTTTTCATTTAGGTCACCGCTCGGTTTTGTCCAGAACCTGGCGTTCTGGGCCTAAACATCGAGCCTCGAGCTAAACGGGTCCTGTACTCTTGTTAGGCCTGAAGAGCTGTTCGAGCGTGGTCGGCTGTACGGGCCTTATAGACTGTTCGGGTCCAACAGGCTGTTCGGACTTGTCTCGATTCCGGTTAACAAATGTATAATACATGGTGGCGCAAAATGAACGTTACGATTTAAATGCTTTATAACTTTAGTTTTAAATAAATGTTTAACATTTTTTATAATAATGCAGCCTATAAATGGGAAATAATTTTAGCCTAAACGTGAAAAATTAAATCTCGCAGATGTCGCCCATTATCTGCTTGACAAAGTCATGCTGTTTCCAACACGTTTCCTGACTTCGCAAAATCTCGTGTTATGGCATGGATTTCATTGCGAATGTTATCATTTAGTTGAGGAATGGTTTGTGGCTTATTAACGTAGAATCTTTCTTTTAAATAGCATCAAAGAAAAAAGTCTGGAGCGGTCTAATTCGGCGCGCGGTGGCCAGTTAAAATCGGTTCTGCGCGAAATAATGTTATCACCGAAGATCTTCCGTAACAGAACCATTGTATCCCTTGCAGTATGAGCTGTGGTACCATTTTGTTCAAACCATATTTGAGGATGGTATTTCAAAGCTGTACTTAAAAAAATGTCCAACATGTTTCGGTAGTGGACATCATTGATGGTAACTGCAGCACCAACTTTATTCTTAAAGAAATATGGTCCAATCAATGATCCTTTCGGACGATACACCGCACCAAACAGTACATTTAAATGGGTGCAGCGTTCGCTGTTTTGCTTATTAACAAAAAAGACAATAAAAAACTATAAATAAAAAAGTTGTAAAGCATTCAAATCATAACGTTCATTTTGCGCCACCCTGACTATTCAACATCAATTGTTTGGTTGGTTCTGGTTAAACAAGTGACATTTATCCCATTGTGTTTTTACTACCTGGACCTTGACGAATTTTAAAGCTGGATTTAGTGCTCGACCGACGGTCAACGCTAACATTGGGCGAAAGTAGCTATATCCATGAAAATAGACTGCTACGCGCATATAGCATACATTTTCATTGATATACTCGTAGTTACATATCAATAAAATTTTCAGATTGAGTTTAGTGCTCGACCGACAGCCAACGCTCACATCGGTCGAGCACTAAACTCGGTCTGAAAATTTAATTGATATGTAATTCTTTAACATAGTTATCATTCACCGTTCTTTGTATGTTACATAACTGCACTTTATTCACTAAACAGTATAATATTTGTATACCCTAACCTTAAAAATAAAGTCGTGTATAATTATTGTCATACTAAATTCTGAAGGACCTTCTTTTAAAATTTATAACAAAACGTCATAAATTTAAAAAGCTGTCAAATTTTCGTAAATTTTTAATGCAAAATAATCTTAATAACGGTGGCTGACTTGCCACCGAAACGTAGATTAGTGTTTTTGATTTTTTGGGTTTTTAAGGGGTTTTTTTTGTTGCAGGCAATCTGCAAGTTCATAGGGGTCAATAGGGCTGAGCTCAGTTCGTTATACCCCGCGACCTAGACCGACGTGGTCCCATTTTCTAAAAAATTGCAAGGCGAGCAATCCCACAGAAAATATATTAAAAGGTTTTGTATTAGTAACAAGATTCGCGATTCCGTAAACCAATAGGTACTTACAGCATAATTTGCTAACATTGTACTCCTAATATGTATAATAAAAAACTTGTTTTGTGGCATAGTTCCGTATTAAATTGTCTCTTATTGTTAGTGTACAGTACCAAAACAAAATGAGAAATTGTTAAGAAATTGTGGTTATTTCTTGTTGTTGTATAACATTTAAAAAAACTACCGATTAAGCAAATAAAACCGAAAATCTTAGCAACTGGTTATCTAAATTGCTGAAGTAGTGCACTAGAATACCCATTAGGGGAATTATTCAAATACACAGACTATTTTAAATATACTTATTCTGGTAGTCCTATCGATGGCTTAGTATGAAAACCTCGTAACTCGGCACAAAATATAAATTTTACAGGGGACACAAAAAATGATTTGCTGCACTATTTTGCATAAAAAGATTTTAACTTTTTTACGTGTTCTGGATTTGAACTAACGCCCACGAAATGTTTTGAAGTGAGAAAACACACTGTAAACGCTTAAAAAATGCAGTCAATCTTCCTTGGATATACAGGGTCTTTAAACTATATCCATTACATATTGGGAGCAGCTGATATACGTGCTTCCTGTTGTCTGTAGAAACCAACATGCGCAGATGGAATTTTTGTAACAGCTGTTATATATAATGTACACAATTTTCTATCTAAAAACCACCAAAATGTAATTTTTGAAAACAATGGAAATACGAGGGTTTTATACTAAGCCATCGCTATTATACATTTTCAATTATATTTATCACAACAGGATATTTATCTCCACGTGTAACTTGAATTTCCAAAACATCGTCTAAAATCAGGCATCGTTGATGAAGGTTTTGTAAAATCTGAAAAAAAAATAGGTTTCTCTTATTTTAAACATTAGCCACTGATAAGGTAGCATGAAACATAAGTACTAAGTACCAGAGGTGCCAGGTTTTTAAATATTTAACTCATTTTCCGTAATTCCGTCAACTTTTAGAAACCTATATAACCTATTTTTTTAGAGTTACAAAATAGGTTATTTATGCCTTCGGCTTAGCTGTTCGCCGTGTAGAGCAGAATGCCATGGGTAAGAATTTGCTTTTTATAACAAAAGTAAATTAGGCTCCACGGTGTTTCTTCTATATATAGTTACATAATTGTTTTAAATTGGTTTGAAACCCCGAAAGTAACCAATTTCTAATAATTAGTATGATGTTTATGAAATCTCGACAAGACTGAGATAAAAGTGATTTAATATAAATATATCAAAAAGGGGGATTAAATTCACAAACAGTCAGTTTAAAAACAAACAATAATATATTATATATTTACATATTATTTACAATATCCCATACCATTTAAATAAGTGTAATTCAAAACATTTCCTAAAAAATGAATTACTTGAACCTTTCTGATTTTTTTAAAACTCAACGCAATTGTGTAAAAAAAGAACGCCTATTACTACCTACTTGTACAAGCAGAAGAATACACAGCGCTATTAAACCCAAAAAATATATAATTAATTAACTCTAAACCAGAAATGGTCCCTAACAATTTCTATAAAAAGTAATAATAATAAACTAAATTTTTACATATATTTTATTTAGTGAAATTAATATATAAAAAAGATAAATACGTCGTCGTCGCAGTCCGATTGAAAATTCATATAAAAAAAGGAAAAATACAATCTGGTTTTTTTATCGGCTGTTTAACTGCAGGTTAGGCTGCCTGAAATGTCTTGCTATCGCTAAGCATCGAGTTGGTCACTGTCACGGCATGTGGTCAAGGTTCAACGAATACCATAAAGGATGGAAAAGAAAGGCCTGAGATACAAATCAGACTAGCGAAACCATTTCTAAAAAACCCTGTTTAAAAAAACTGTATTAGAACCTTCTAAGGTCAAAAAGAAATAAAACCTTTTATAATAATATAAACAGGTATTATTTGGGTATTTATGGGTATTCACGTGGCCTAAGCCAAAAAAACAATAGAAAAAAAACAAAATTGAACTTACCATAAATGCGGGTTTAAGAGACTGGCTTTTTAAAAGCAGGAATAGTGCATCGGCTAGCGTTGACAAAATCAAAGGCACACTATAAAGAAACCCAAAATTACTAGGATGTCTTGGATGAAATAAGATTAAAAAGTGAAACAAAATGGAATCCAATACGAGAACAGAAATCAAACATACCTGATTGTTGAATTCTCACTTCAACCATTGATAATAACCAACAATCGTTCACTATGGTACGGCATAACTACCAAAAGAGGAAATAAGGTAAAAAAATTAAGAACCAGTTCTAAGGTTTTTTGTCAAGCGGACATTGCCGCCAAGGCAACTTAGCCAGGAGCCCGTTGTGTCGCTGGTACCATGTAGGCTGAAAGGAAACGAACCACCTCCATATCCAAACACTCGCGCAAGCATAGCAACGGAAAATCCTAGGAAAATTCTATTTGAGACGTGGCAACACAGCGGCGACGGTAAATGCAAAAATTGCGCATTAAAAATAATTGATAAAGTCAGGTATTGATTGAGAGTGTTGTCACACTTTATAAAATTACTTTAAGAGAAACGACATTAAATTTTGTAAAATAATTAATAGGTGGAGAAAACTAATATGAAAAATAAACTTGTAGCTTTACACGCTACACAGTGCCACCATGGATGGTATACAATTAAATAATATTACTCTGAAGCTCTCCCTTTACTTTATTGAGTAAATTTTTTACTTTATTTATTGACGAGTCGGCGGGAAAAAACGACATCGAAGGAAACCTTTCACCAGTCAAACTGTGGAACTTTACCATAAAACGAACATTACACTTATTGTTTTAAAAATAAAAAATACACTATGGTTGCTATTACTCTCAAAATAAAAGAATAATTGTATATGTAATGCTATCATGTAAATTTTATTCTTTTAAAACGTTCTTTAATCCATCTGTAAAAGTTTGAATTATAAAAAACACTTAATCTCAAATTACGTCTTTAGTGACATTAAGGAAAATACAGGGTTTTTTCTTATAATTTGGCATGGGGCCGTTTAAGTATTACGTAAGCAGATTTATTACAATTATTTACTCCCCCTCCCCACTTCAGAAAAAGTAAGGAAAGCTCTTTTCCCCCCACCCATGCTTACGTAAACATTGGTATATGCATTTTTCTTTTAGTTTGTGGGAATCCCCGAAAACGCGTATCGTTTTCAAGCATAAACATTGTGTCGGTTCTCATATGTGCAAAAAAATAAAAACTACTGCTGACCTAATTACCTTCTAGATCCCCCCAACCCTCCATGCCATCAAAAATAAACTAAACAAAGACCATATAGTGCTTACATAATACTTGAACGGCCCCCATGCTTTTAAAAGTATTATTTAAAGGAATACAAATAAGTGGTTTATACAAAAGTTTTAGGATTTTTTAAGAAGATTTTAGATATGTTCAAAAACAACTGACGATCGGAAAATAGAAAAATCAAAAATAATATATCCTTTTAAATGGAACACCCTCTATTTTATTGAAACTAATAAATCTTCGCGTTTTCCTCTTTCCAAAAATATATAACATGTCTATGTTTGGATAAGCAGTTTTGTAATAATTCAATTTTAAATCTTTATTTTATATGCAATGGAGCATCCCTCCTTAGGTCTAGAAAGCCATAAAAGCCAAACAGAACTTCTGTCGTCATCCTTCACCAAGCGGGATGCAACATAGAAGTTCTGTTTGGCTTTCACGACTTACTAGACCTAAGGAAAGCTGCTCCATTGCATATAAAATGTGTGCTGAAGTGTTAAGCAAATTTAGTAAACATTATTTGAATGTCTTGATTCTATTACATCGATGATATCTAAAGTGGTTTATATCAACTCCAGGGGTCGACTACGACCTGCAAGGGGTCACAATTACAAAAATGCAATATAAGGTAAGTAAAGGGTCCACCCAAAACGGAAAAACATATCCAGTGGTCCAGAAGACAAAGAAGTTTAAGGACCTATGTATTAGATCATGAGGTATCAGTGATTATTAGAGATATTTAATTTATTTTCTTAAATTGCAGTAAAAACTAAGAAAAGGTTTACTAACTAAATACAACTTACATTTACGATTCGACTTTTAACTTCTTCATTCTGCTGCAGCGCTAACAGCCTTAATCTACCAAGTTCCTCCGGCCCAACTCCTGCAATTTTTGTTACTATATCTGAGTGTATTCGTACTGGTAATTCCCCTGTGTTATCTTCCACTACAATCACAAAATAATAACTATCATCTGCGTGTTGCAACTTCTCTGCGACCTTCTTGAATTTTCCTTTAATTTTAAATTTTCCTTTGCTGACATTTGGTAACATATTTTTAAGTTTAGCTATCGAGAGAATATGGGCAAGTTTCGGGGAAATTTTAGGACTTAGAGGGCGAGCTTCTGGTGATAATGGATCTGATTTTTGATATAGATTTGTTGAAGTGCTCGCTGCACTGTTTTCATGTTGATCTGATTTTTTTCTAGTTGTACATACTGGCTCTGGAACATAAGGTACTGGTTGGTGTAGCCTTCTTGAGAGAGCAAAAGGATCGTCACTTTTATTATTCAGTGAACTGGGATTCCTATTGTTAACACCTGCCTTTGGCGGTCCAAAATTTAGTGTACCTTGAGTTAACTTCTTTGAAGCTTTTGGCGGTATTTGTAGTCTTAAACTTGACGATTCAATATCTGGAGGTTTATATAGGATGGATTTTCGATTTTTTAGCTCAGGACTTCTTACTCTGGCCTTGATCTCGCTTCGTATTTGTGTGCTACTTGGCAAATTGGCCATTTCTTCATCAATATTATCCAAATGTGAATCAATATCAATGTCTTCAAAGCTATCATCTAAAGTAATTACATCTTCGTTTTTATTTCCTTTATCTGCAGCAGTTGAGGATGAACTAATATTAAGGTCTTGAACTAAATTTTTAGAACTATTAGTGTGTCTACTAGGTGGAATACCACTATTCAATTTTCTTGTTATATCACCACCATAACCCTTAGAAAATCCAGTACTTCCTGTATTTTTGGCATTGGATGCTATATGGTCCACATCGATCTGATTTAAATGTTCATTTAATAGTTCATCATCCATTTCCATTTCCTCAAAAAGATCAGGAGAACTGCATTCCCTGTCTCTGCCAAGAGTATTTGTAGTTTTTTTAGTAAGACTAGTCGTAGCATTATTTGACCTAACATTCTTTTTATTCGAGTTTTCTTCAAAATCTGCCTCTAGTTCTCTTAAAAGCTCATCATCAACTTCAAACTCTGGAGGTATTTCTTGATTATAGCTTTGCCTATTATTCTGTGTACCTAAGTTATATTGATTATTTCTAGTAACATTTTGGTTGCTGATAATATTGTTTCTTGTTTGGGAATGGTAGTTCTGGTGTTGGTTCCTATTTTGATTGGATGCATTGTAATTTTGAGTATTTGCTGTGGTGTTTATCTGTGTAGTGGTGTTTGCTAAAATATTTAAAAAATACATATTAAGGTATATCGAAAAAAAAAAGTTAATGAAATGTTTTTTTTTAATTTGTATACATATCTTAATATACAAGGTGTCCCAGATTTGGTATTTGAACTATTGCTGTTTACAATATACAGGAATACAGAGCTTCTGTTTACATTAAAACTGTTTAACAACAATATAACCGAGTCTGTATGAAGTGTAACAAGTTTTTGGAGATAATAAAAGATAGGAAGGTTAGATTGGAATGAAGTTGCATAAATTTTTGCTCAGTAAAACGGAATTTTTAAATTGGAAAGTACACATATTGTTTCAAAGATATCCGAACAAAAAAAGTAATTACGATTTTTTTTCAGTAACACTAAAATTTTGGACTGCCATTCAGTGGCGTAGCTACGTAACCAAGGGCCCTGGGGCAAATAGGTAACTAGGGCCCTATGCATACTGGTTAAAATATAAATACTTTAAAGATGCAGAGCTACTTAATTTTAAGCTAGAAGTTAATCCTACAAAGACACAGTTCATACTATTTCACCATAAAATACGAAATTCATCACCATCTATACAAATACAGAACCATCAAATAAACCCACAGCCACATATAAAATACCTAGGCATTAATTTTGGCAATAAGCTTAATTTTAAACACCACTTGACAAATATGAAAAAGAAAATGATTGCGAGAAGTAAACAGTTTCGGTCCCTAACATATTATCGAATATGGTCAAATTATATTCAGTTCCTGTAGAAAGCCAGATGCTACAATAATAGAAGTAGCGGAACGAACAAGTCTCCGCAAAATTACAAAGATTAGACATCCAGATAATCCACGGCATAATCCAGCAAATGCATATTTGTATGAAAGGACAGAAATAGAGCCTATTTCAGAGAGAATAAAAACACTTACCAAAAAAATTTGCCAGCCGACCAGTAAACTTTACAATCATGGAACCCCTCATTTTAAACATCCCAGATAACTACACCACGAGAAGGCAGTATCCAAAAAAAAACTGTATTTCAAACTTTAGTATACTATAGAAATGAACTTTAATCATTACCAATTTTCTTATATTGTCTCTAAAATTAGTTTTTTCGTTATCTCAAACACCCTAATCTCTGTTACCACTGTCGTATGTACATGTATATTGTTTTTTTTTTTTGTTTTGTATGCCATAATTATTAATAGTTAGTTTAGAATAAAATAAGTTATTTGTAAAAACTAAAGGCTGAAAGACCTCGGTCGATGGCCTTTTGGACATTTTCTTTTTGTTCAAGAAAAATTGTTTAATAAATAAGCTCTTTATTGTCAGGTGTAGTGCAGTGTAATGCAGTAGATAATATTTAAATAAAAATAATACAATTCCTAGCAAAGACTAAAAACCTACTTTGCAACGGGGATACTGTAAATGTCTACATTATGTACCACTAAAAGTAAACTCTAATCTGGAAATATTTGCACATAGTTTCCTTAAATAAATTTAAAAAAAATAAGCGAATTACAATATGATTAATTATGATTATTATTATAATTGATTTTAATTAAAGTAATTGCGTGGAATAAAACTTAATCTATAAAATTCAGGGTGCAATGAGTAACAAGACTAGATAAAAAAATCGCGAGCGTAACTCTGCTTTGAGATGTTTTGTAAGGAAGTAAAATTGCATTTTACTTTGAAATTCGTACTAAAGCATATTTGAGATATGTACTGTCCTACTTATAATTAGTAACGCGCTAAATAAAATAATATTCTATTTTGAAACCAAATAATTTCCTAGTTATTATTTTAATGTTTCGACAATTTCATACTTTTTATTTTGTAGCAACAGTAAAGGATATAAAAACTTCTTATCGTGATTTATGGTGCATGATTATTCGTTGAGGACACTCCCTACAAATTTTAATTTTTTTAAACTAAGTTGTTATACTTAAAGCCCTGTTCAAAGTTTAGTTCAAGCTATCAGAGATTTCGTGGCAAGGAGCTAAAAAATCGAAAATTATTTATGCGATTACAATATTTTTATAACTTTTTCGAAAGTCGCTTAAGGGACAGGGGGGGGCATGAGTTTGGAGCCCCGGTGAACTGCACCGCCTAGCCCTCCATTAGCTTCTTTTTCTTTCATTTTGTGTATTTGTTAACTGGTACACAATGTTTCGGTTGTATCTAGCTCCAACCGTTTTCAATTGATAACTTTAAAACTACCCTCAAGGACACAGCTTATATACACCAGAGATGAGTAGGAAGATTGCCGATGGCAATGAAGCGAAGTGTATCAGCGAATGCTGTCACGAGCTAGCGCCCTCGCACTGGTCGAGCGCCGAACTAGACGGACTTTCTCCCCTCTCCGCCTGCTAAAGTGTGTCTACATGGACGAGAACGGGAGACGCATCGACGTTCTCGAGCGACAAGTGGTCGAATTTCATAATAATATTTTTTATTAACAATTTACATTTTACGATTGCATACAATTGTAATTTTATTGAAAATATTGATATATTTTTTTAAAGTGTTCCCGCGGTTCTTCTCCCGTTCTCGTCCATGTAGATGCACTTTAGCAGGCGAAGAGGGGAGAAAGTGCGTCTAGTTTGGGAGTTGACCATGTCGGGATGGCTCTTTTTGCCGTCGAGTTTTCATAACACGGCATTGGCAATCTCCCTACTCATCTCTGTATATACTATTCGTTGTTGAGCGAAACTTAGCCGATTTTTACGGCCGCCAGATATTCAGAATATCAATACTAGGCTTGCTAAATACATTCTTGTTATTTAGAGTGCAGCTTCTTTAATTTTTTTTCTTTTAGTGGGTTTCTTTATGAATAATTCTTGCATTAGACCACTGTTTTATTAATTATTTATAAAGAAACTCACTGGAAGGAAAGAAAATTTAAAGAAGCTGCAAGAATTTTAAAAAACAAGAACGTATATTTAGCAAGCCTAGTATTGACATTCCGAATATCTGGCAGCCGAAAAATCAATCAAGCTTCGGTTTTGAATCACTCAATAAATTTTTATAAGGTGTGTTATGTGGTGACCTTTATTTATAGCCAATAGTATGCCTAATTAAAATTTTTCTTTGTGATATTTGGAGTTTTTAGCTTATGGGACCCCAAATTAAAAAAAAATATATCGAAATTGGCTAATTTAAACTCGTGAAATCAGTTTTTTCAGCGTGCGTCCTAGGCTTCCCCACCACTGCTTTTCAAATATTTTATGGTTTTTGAAAGTTTTTGTTTCGTTTTAATTTTATTTACAAAGTAATTTTGAAAAAGATAGCATGAAAAGTACTCGGTAAAACGAAATCATTGGTGCAAAAAGGGGCACCCTATTTATTGTTAAACTGTCATGGACAGCGTCAGCTTTGGTCGGTTATTTCTCAGAGGGTAAGCAACCAAATGCAACGTTCTTGGTATCAAAACAAGCGTCTTTCCGAGTACTTTCATCGTACAAAGTTTTTTTTTTAATACAAAAGCCTCGGAGTTTTTCTGCTTGTTTATGAGCAAAATAAATCAACTTTTGTTAAAATTCCTAGCCTCAATAAATTAACCCAACAAATTCGAACGCAACTTGAAAGCTTAAGTGATCTAGTATCCTTAAAAAAATTAACGCTTTATTTGGACGACTTTTTAGGAACGTGAAAAATTTTAAAAAAATTTAATTAACAAATTATTGGGCAAACTACTGGAACAATAAGGTCCAAATTTTTTGTAGCTTTTTAACACATTAAAAAGATTTTCTTTCTTAAATAAGAAGAGCGTACGTGTAAACAAAAGGATCCAAAAAAATTATAAAAAAATGTTAGTATTTTTCTCCATTTTTTGTTATTTAAGTTACACCTTTCCGCCAGGATGGAATCAACATTATTGTTCCTCGAGTCATCCTGAACACATTTTTGCAAAAATCCATTTGTAATTAATTTTACCTACATTATTTCATTATATTTTTAAACAGATGCCCCGCCCCCTATTTTTTGTCAATATACGCCACTGAACACCTTGTATACCTAATTCAGTATATTAAAGACATAGTTTGTACCTTCAATAACTTCCAAAGCACGCTCATCAATTGGGTATGGATTTGGATTTTCTTCTAACCTAAGTGCTCTGGCTAATACATTCTCTGCTGCATACTTAACTCTTATTTCATCTACAGAACCACCTAAAAACTGATAAAAAATATGTATAAATTAAGATGGTAAAGTTTCTTAAGATATGCTAACAAATACACTTTAACAGGAGTAATCCTGAAGCTTAACGAGGATTCCTTCTAAACAATTACAAGAAGTAGGAAATACCAACAACTTTTAAAGATTAAACAAGTTTTAATATTTCTATTACCAGGTGTCAGCAAAATACCTATTGTTTTTGAAGGCTTGCAAATTAAGATAGTACCGGATACAAACCATTTATTTTTCTTTGTTTTTCCGATGGTCTAGAGTTCCTAGATTATAGAAAATGTTTTTTTAAATACCTTTTTTGTTGTGTACTTAGAGGTCATTAAAAGAAAACTGAACGGTGATATTTCTGGTTTTTCTGTGTTTTCCCATAGAATTTGAAAGAATACTTAGGACAGTGATTTAAATTTAAACAAAAGAGATACAACATAAAATTAACATTTCTTAATAATGGGACACCTTAATTATTGGTAGGACTTGAAGTTCACAGCATGGTTTAGTTAAGTTTTAAGAGGATTATATTTACATCAGTGTTATATACAAATATCTACTAACAGTATCACCTGTAAGTGTTGAAGCTAAAATAGTAGTAACATGTGCGACCAAACTTGAATTGCGCTTAAGTGAATTATCTTTGGATACATTTATCTTTTTCCAATCAGTGTACTCTGTATGTATCCCAGATCAGACCCTCTTTAAAATATTATTCTTATGTCTGGGCTACAACTCTTTGCATTTATGATTCCATTTAAAGAAGAGCTGTTCGTCTTATCAATGATCCAAGAAAGGTTGCCTTCCCTTGCCCACCGATGGGCTATAGGGGAACTGTCGCTCTTTTATGGGTATTTTCACGCCTTCTGCTTCGAAGAGTTGGCTAGTATAATTTCTCCTGTAATAGCTTCCAATGGACATATTTATTTTATTTATTAAGACATTTATTGACACAATACAATAAACTATACTATGCCAATGGGCTATTGACCTAGGTCCTGCTGCCCAGTATTTTATATACATAATGTTGCTTAATTAATTTTGTGGTAACAGTATGGAAATTAAAAAAAAACACATCATGCGTCACTGATTGTTCATTTCTTGTAAATGTTCTATAATTATAATAGTTGGAAATGTAAATGGTGGAGTCTGTTGCTGGTAGTCAGTTCTTTAGATACATAATGGCTGGAGCAGGTCGATGTTGTGCTGCTTCGAGGCAAATTTCTTTGTTAATTGTTTTACTTTGTTGAAAATTGGTTTGATCTGGGTAGTATTGTACAGTAGCTGGATTGATGGATTATATAAGGGATTCCTGGGATATCGTACTTTTGTTATTATGCGTAGGGATGGACTGTCCCAAGTAAAAAAAAATGTTTTTTTTAGGGGCTTATTTATTTTTACAAAACAAAAAGTAAAAAAGATTTTGTTTGCTTTTGTAAGAAGTTTAAAGTGTGCCTTAATTTTTTACTTATCTAGGATGATTCAGATCATAAAATTATTTTTTATAAGTGGTCAGAATCCAAGAGAAACTCGTCGACTTGTGTTTTGACATTTTTTTTTTATTATTACCTTATTCTACTTTTTAATGTAAGTTGCACAATAATTCTCATATAAATTAATTGAATTATATTGTTACTAAAAATAAATATGTCATCCTTTTTGGATGACCCTGTATCTCAGGATAATAATATAACGCAAAGTTATATTTTTTACAAAAACATTTTAAAAGTGTTATATTACCAATTATTTGCAATTAATTACCTTTACATTTTCTTCCTTTAGCATTAGTCTACCATTCCTAACCAATAAAGGTCCTGTAATTCTGATTTTTGCTCCTGGGAGCATATTCAGATTTAAACAAGGAATTGGTTTAAATTCCATAGCCTCTACTTCTTGTACACCATCAGTCAAAGTTAATTGTAAAACCTACAAAAGAGTTACCACATATTAAATATTAGTTCATGTAAATATGTATTAAGATGTGTATTTTATTTGAAATTACTTCAATATTAATACTTTAATACATTCATTTTATAAAAACAAAATAATGTTTTCTTACTCTTTTGCCAAAATCCTTTTCTGCTTCTGTATTTTTGGCAACATTATTTCTAATTCGCTGCAACTGCCAGAGTTTTGGTTTTGATATATCCATAACTTGCATCAATTGTAGACAAAAACTACCACTCAGTGAATATTTTTTTTCACTTGAAAGATTCCTTGGGAGAGAAGAAACTTCAACATCTCTTAAATCTAAAATAAAAAAATCATTAGCTACCAACTTATTTACAATATACTTTTCAATTGGACATACATCATCAGCAGAGATTATAATCATTATTATCAATACAACACTTGATAAAGTAATAAACTTTATTACATATACAATAAAAAATATTTAATTTAAACACTTATAAAATAAAAGAACTTTGTAAAGTTACACAAACACATTATAAAAGGGTTATAAAAGTAACAGAAACAACAACAGAACAATGGTGTCAAAAACAACAATGAGTATATTAGCCAGCATCACTTAGTCAAAAACTTGCAAAGATTACTTTAGATGACCCAAGTAAAAATAAACAACTAATAGGTTTTCCGCAAAAGGTGTTTAGACAATGCAAGTAGTAAGACCACTGACAGGTCACTCTTATTTAAAACACAAATAATTGTTTTAGATCTTAGACACTTACATATTAAGCTGATTCTCATGAAAAACATGGTATTTTATGGTAATAAATGTTTATGTCCATTTTTCAATATTATTTTAAAATGTTTTGATAACGTAAAGAGCAATGTAAATGTATAATAATCTTTATTAGTAACATCGGGAATGAGAAAATGTATACTTATCATAATTGTGTGCAGATCAAAATAAGAACTAATAATAACTTACCTAAAAGCAACCACTGTTCAAATACCATATTATGCAAATCTTTGGAGGAATAATTAGGGGGCAGATTGCCATCGCCATTCTTACACCATTCAATACAGCTCTCGAGCCATTCTGTTGAGAGAGGGATGTCATGATTTTTAAAAAATATATGTGTTTCCTCTAGTTCTGTTGTCATAATTAAACATTTAATGCAAAAACATCAAAGACAGGAATAAATATAAAAACTTATTTTTAAAATATTTTTAGGTTAGGACATTTGTTTACAAAATCCTAACCTTACTTTTAATTTAGTAAATAATGTTCCGATATCCGGATCTTAAAACTTTTACAAAACAAGATCCGTTAGATAGTTATCTTCGAGCATATACCTGCTAGATGCAGCCTTGCAATTCGGTCGTGTGTGATAAGAAAAATAGGTATAACCTTTCTCTGCACATGCTGATCGGTCTGCGGGGAGCAATTGCTTTGTATTTTTATCAGTTATTAACTACATAAAAATAAATAAGATTCAAGTTCACTCCACCCACAGTAGTTAAACCAATTAAAAATAATATAAAACTTTGACCTATCATGCATCAATCATATTGACAACTTTGTCATCTATTTTTACAAACACTTATAATATGGACGACCTGGTAAAGGGCGCCTTCTTTAATGACCAAAAGCGAAAAATTGATTTTGTTTTAATTATTAGAAGTAATATGAATAAGGAAGGAGAAAATTACAATATGTTACAAATATATTTAAAAAATATTCAACAAAAGGGATTACAAATTGAATACGAAAAAGGACATGTAATAAATATTCGCGATAGTCAGCTATAATTGCTAATTTCTTTTCTATTTTTTAAGGTAATAGAAGAAAGTGACTGTATAAAAATTCACGCACCAAACTCAGTGCTAGACAAATTTAGGGAGCAGTTTAAGATTGACCCAAGTTGTGATAACATGTACTACAAAAAAGAGAAGCCTTTTACTATTTGTGGCCTTAAATGGTTTCAGAATGACCTTATGACTATACAGCCAGAAGATCCCCTATTTCAAAGAGCACCGTAAATTCCTTTTTTAAAGTCATTCAAACTTTTAATTATAGGTACCACATGGTCGCCTGACGTCACACGATTACCCACATTTAGAATATTTTTGAAAAGCAGGGTGTGATATATGGTGTTATTCCTATTCGGTGGATGTCTATAAGAAATTTTAAAATATTTTAATTCTAATATTTTGGTTATCTTAAAACGTAAAGTATCACCAGAAACATTGTCTGGTTTATTAAAGGCAAAAATCGCCCTCGGGAGATGTCGCAGGCTTTGTGGATAAAACTTCAAAGTGTGCAAAGGCTAGCATGCGTATGCATCATGGGAGCTATGAGAACAACCCCAACCGCAGCCCTGGAAGTGCTGCTAAACCTGCCGCCACTCCACATTTACATACAGGGAGAAGTAAAGGCGGTACTCTATAGACTCAAACGGGGTCAAAGTCCAATTATAGGACATCAAATGATCTTAAGATGGGAAATAGAGGGGGACCAAGAGGTCAGCTCATTGTTTGAGATGCCCTCGGACAGGTCAACCCCTCGTTTCATCTTCAACAGACACCTTCGGATTGTCATACCAGATAGGGAGGACTGAAAAAAGGCCCTCCAATCAAAGCCGATCATATCTGGTATACAGATGGCTCCAAGACCAACAAGGGAGTAGGAGCTGGCATCTATGGAGACAAGCCTAGAGAAAAGATAACCTTAAGTCTTGGTCAGCACGCCACGGTTTTCCAAGCGGAAATCGCAGCAATAATGCATTGTGCCGTGCTGATTAAAGAAAAAGCGAGTAAAGGAAAAAACATCGGCATTTACTCAGACAGCCAAGCGGCCCTGAAGACCATCGGTTCTCCAAAAGTTAATTCCAAACTAGTGGGGGACTGTATACAGGCCCTGGAAAAAGTCGGCTTGGCAAACAAACTTACGGTAACCTGGGTACCAGGCCAAGAGGGCCACCCAGGTAACGAAGAGGCCGACGACCTAGCCAAAAGAGGATCAGCCATGGAAATGATAGGTCCTGAGCCATTTTGTGGAATCTCGGCAGGCCTCCTTAAAGCATCTATTAAGAGCTGGGTAGACAGAGAGTTTCAAAGCTGGTGGTTACAAACACCAGGACAACGACAGGCAGAGCAGTTATTAAGACCTGCCCGGCCAAGTTTACCTCGGACCTACTGAGCCACAGTCGTAAAGTCGTAAGGATAACCGTAGGTCAACTAACAGGACATTGCAAACTCAACAGGCACCTGGAAAGAATAGGCCTGGTGGAAGATAGCCTGTGAAGGTTCTGCCAGGAGGCTGAAGAAACAGCCGTACATGTATGATGCTTCTGTAAAGCACTATGTAGGTTTAGGTTTACTAGGCTTGGTGAGGAAAAGCCAAAACCGGCAAGATATATGGAGTGGCCAGTGTCAAGACTCTGGAGTCTAGTTAAGAAGACGGGCCTGGACAAGGTACTCTAAAGAATGATAGGAGAAACCACAATAAATCTGGTAAGGTTGCAGTGGTGGAGGTCATTTTTGCCATCTTCGCTCAAATAATCTAATCTAATCTAATCTTATTACATGATATCTATAGGCACCTAGGCAATAGTTGGTTCTGAAGAGAGTTGTTGTTGTTGGAATTGTTAATCGTCATATTATTATGCACATTTTTAGTATTAACTAAAATAACCCCTTTTACCTAAGTAAGACTTCTGCCAAATATTTTTGTTAATACAAAACTTTATAAGAAAGCATTAAGCATCTTAAATTCAAATATAAACGGCCCGCGCCAAATCATTATCCGGGTACTTAGATGCCGCGTAGCATCAAACCATTTACGGACCAAATATAAAATGCAAAAGCTGAATTTTACCATGCGTGTACAGGCAGCGTTGCCAAATTTATTTTTAAAAATTCCAAAAAGTTTTTTTTAATTAAAATCTACTACAAATTAATTAATCTAATTATACAGTATTTAATAGTTTTTTTGAATTTTCATCACTTTTTTTTGATGTCATGAACTTTTTATTTCTGTTCCTGTATATAGGCATTAGAAAAAAAATTACCTTACAAAATAGAATACAAACCTTATGATACCCCAATATCGAAATAAAATCTACCTATTTTTAAAATTCTCATCAGTGGCATATTATTTAATTTTTTTACTTAATATTTTGTCCTCCATTTATTTTTACATCACTAAATTTGGATCATAATTTGGTTTAATGGTCGTCAGTTTTGATGCGATTAAAAGTTGGAAAAAAATATTTCGCATTTACTTTTAAGCAAACACAGGTTTTTCGCAAAATTAGAAATGTTTTGTTATTTTAATTTTTCATCGTATAAGTACTGTATAAACTCTTTATTATATGGTACACGACTTACTTTGCTGAATAAAGCTAGCAAGATTACTGCACTAGGGCTTAGTTCCATATCCCTGGATTCATTATCGTATTACAACAGAAAGCTAAAAATCTATTAAGTATCTACCAAAAAATAATGTCCACTAGAATTCACAAAAAATCGGGTTGAATTTACTAAAAAAAGTAGAAATCTAATGACATGACTAAACAGACACATGGCGTAAGCCTCGTAGTAACCACAAGGTTATACATACAACCTCGCTGCGTGGTTACTACGCCGAGACTAAAATTAAATTGTGGAAAAAGATTTTAAGCAGGTGGTTCTTAAATATGCAAAGAAAAAATTTAAAATGTTTTTTAAGCATAAAAAAAATATGCAAGGAACTATCTCTTCCGAATGTTTACAAACTTATCAATGGCTTATTAAATATAAAGAACAGTTACACATTTTGCCCTTAAACGGAGCACAAAGATTTACTCTATTTTTGCAAAAAAATTGTCTCACCAAAACCCGTTAGAAATTATTTTATAGCACTAGAAAAGTTCGTATATTAAAAGTCAAATTTAGAAATTATTTGCAACTTTTTTGGGACACCCCGTATCACTTGTCACTCCTGTGACATCCTGTATAAATCATTGACAAACTGTATTATTAAAAGTTTGGATGTTACCTTGATTATCCAGCTATTCCTCTAACATACCATTCACCATCACTTTTTTTAATCACTAATCCAGCTAAATACTGCCGTAGTACAGTTCTTTATTTTACTTTCATTACACCTTACTTTACCTTTAAACTTTATGTGGATATGTCAATTTTAAATTGACACAGATAATTATTTAGAGTAGCTTTACAAGCTGAGAAATGTACACTTTGTACTAAACCTTATAATTTGAATTGGGAACAGAAAGAGATGTGATTTGCATCAACACGAAAAAAATAATATAACATTACCATAAAAAACTGTTAATTCTCTAAAAAATATTTAAGAAAACATTTTGAAGATTTGCCCGAAAATGCTAGAGAACTTTCAGACAAATGCATCACTGAGCATGCCAATTGTCCTACTAAAATTCCTCCTTTTGGCGCGCGCTTAAGCTACCAGGCTCCCCCTCTCTCTCGCGTCGTCGTTAGTGTCGTCCTAAGGGCCCGAATTCCGACGCTCGAGCCTGGAGTTCTCATTGGTTGCTACGTCATCACAAGTTCACGAAAACATGTCGGCGCGTTGGCGTTCTAGTGTGCTATTTTTAGATTGTTAGAGGGGTTCCAATAATTGAATGTGTCCGCCACGGTATGCTTTTGGATCTTAGTAAAGCGGTGTTGTCACAATTATTTAGGAATTTTACTGGTTTTAATCAGATTTTTAAATTTTTTAAAAATTAAGAAAGGGATGTTAGCGTACTTAAGGCTATGGAAAAATAGTATTCATGTTGCCAGACGTGTTTCTGCAACAGTAATAGTTTTAATTTTTCTTTTAAAGTTGTTTTTGTACTTTTCATTTTTTTAATTCTACTGTTCTTTATAATAATGTTTTTCCACCAAAGTATTTTCATATAATTTTTTTAGTGTATTCTGGTCTCTATAAGGATATTAAAATTACAGAAATTTGTTCCTAATGTTACAAATATATGAAAATAAACTGATTCTTAAAATTTAGATATGTATATTTTAAAGATCTTGATTTTAACCATGACTTAAATTAAAAAAACAGATGATTTAAATCGCAATTTAAATCATCTGATTTTATTCCTTCCAACCCTGCTTAATGCCTAAAGAATGAGAAAGTACTTTGACCCAATCCCATTTGGCTCACGCAGTACATTTTTTTAGAAAAACATTCTTAAATGAGAAACCGACGGACTATACCGATTCAGAGCGGATTCTTTTGGTCGAAAAAATTCTATCCGAAACACAATTTTCAGAAAAGGATGAAGACAAAGGATACAACATGTTAAAGAAAAAATACGGTATTCAGACAGCGTATCCTCTACACGATTCTACGTCAAAGTGGAATTCGGAGATACATAGGCCGTTAACAGATAGGCAAGTAGGTTTTTTGTCTAAAAAAAGTATTTAATTATTTTTTGTAATTACTTCAATTAAATAATTAATTCTTATCATCATTTTGTTAATTATACCTGTAAGTTGATTATGGTGATTAAAGTCAGTTTATAGGACCTGTCAAGTTAGGCATACCCAATAGAAGTAACAATAAGGTTTAATAATTATTATTACAAAATAATAAATTATTTTTGATATAATAGATTTATTTGACCTCCAAAGTTAAAAATATTAAATGATACTACAACACTATTTAAATTCGTTTAATAAAATATTGCTTAATAGTGTTTATTAAACAATAAATAGGAATTACGAAGCACCTTAATAAATTGTATGATTTGTTTAATGATTTAAATTAAAAAAAAGCACAGATCTTTGGAATGATAATTCGAAGAAAGCCCAGCTAGAGTAATTATCGTACATCACTAAGGTTGTCTTCTGGTTGTGGTCTCGTTAAACCATGGTTGTCAGAGTAAATATATCAAATTAAGTGATCCATATGAGTGTAAAAAAATGGACTGGTTGGCACAATTCCACCCACCTTGATGATATTGATAAGTTCTTAAAATGTAGGGATGTAGTTTTCGATTGACGAGAGCGATTTGCACAAAAAAATTGCAAAATGGCGGCCATGTAAAAAAAGAGAATTTGTTTTTCCCATTTTTTCAATTAAAGATATTTTTTTGTCAAACGATAGCGACATATATTAAGAAGCTCTGCACAAAATTTGAAATAAACCGATCCACTGAATTAAGATATCATGTCAACCGTTCCAAAAAATATAGTTTCGAGAAAATCGCGTTAAAAGTTTTGAGTCTCGTTTAATAATTAATTAAATGATAATTAATTAATAATTAAATAATAAATAAATAAATGTTCTTAAAATTTTTTACAGGAATATTTGTGAAGGTCTAAACTTTGAAAATATGCAAACAAATCGATTTTTTTCATGACAAACTAGAATACCCCCTTAAAAATCCTTTTATTGGTAATTCAATATACAGGTTGTTCCATTTTAAAAATGCTATTTTACTGTCAAACTTATGTCGATTTCCGAAACTATTAAAGATAGACATATTAAATGAAGTATTTTTTAAAGCTTGTTGAAATATATTTTTAATGTGATACAATATACTTCTTCTTCTTTCTTGGCATTACAACTCTGGGTAAGTCTTAGCCGCATCCACTACTGCTCTCCATTCCTTACGATCTTGTTCTTCCACTTGCCACTGCTGGACTCTCATCTTAAATAAACCTGCTGCGACAGCATCCTTCCATTTTTTTGAGTCTACCTATTGATCTTCTGCCATCTGGTCTCTCAAGGAATACTGTTTGTATCAATCTGTGGTCTTCTGATCTTACTACATGACCTGCCCATCTTATTCGATTAGCCTTTATGTGCCTGACTATGTTTTCACTGCCAATTGCCGCCAATTTAGCATTGTGGCGTCTTTTCCACACTCCTGTTTTATCTCTATTGGGTCCAAATACTATTCCTAGAAATTTTCTTTTAAGCACAAGAAGCTTATTTATTTCCCGTTGTTAAGGGTCCAGGTTTCGCTGCCATAAGTAACTACCGGCGAATTATTGACCTGTACAAAGTTAGTTTGGATTGTCTCTTTGACAGTTTAGATTTTAATAATGTTGTGAGATAGTATAACGCCCTATTTTCCGCCATTATTCGTGCTGAGACATTCTTTTTCACTCGATTGTCATCCGTGATTACCGCTCCTAGGTACTTAAATTCCTTAACCACTTCGAAGTTGAACTCATCAAGGGTTATATTCTGCCTGATTTGGGGCCTTCGATTCTTTGTAACTACCATGTACTTTGTTTTCTCTTCGTTTACTCGTAGGCTCAGATTACCTGCTACTTCTTCCAGCTGTGAAAAAACCTCTCGCATGTCTCTTGTTGAATGGGCCACTGAGTCTATGTCATCAGCCAAGGCCAATAGCAGTTTTGAACCTTGATGAGCAAAACCTACTGTTAGCTCCGACGCTATTTTGCTAACTGCATATTCCAAAGCAAAATTAAATAGCAACGGTGATAAGGGGTCTCCTTGTCTGAGTCTTGAGGTTACACTGAATGGCGTAGATGTTCTATTTCCCACCCTTACCTGTGTTAGCTCTACTAATTTCCTTGGTATGCCCATCTCTAACATTGTCAGTCATAACCTGCTTTTTTTATGCAGTCAAATGCTTGCTGGAAATCCACAAAGATTTGGTGAACATCCCGGTTGAACTTCCAGTTCTTTTTTTATATTTGTCTGATCAAAAATATTTGATCTATCGTTGACCTTCCAGCACTAAATTCGCATTGATAGTCGCCGATAATATCTTCCGCATAAGGGGTCAGCCTCCTCAGTATTATAATTGCTAGGACTTTGTATGTTGTGTTGATAAGCGATATACCTCTATAATTTCGAAATTGTTCCTTGCTTTCTTTTTTATGTATAGTATAATGACGCTTCCGTTCCACTCTTTAGGTATTCTTTGTTGTTCCCATATTTTTAGAATCATTTCATATATTCTTTGGTGCAGAACGTTTCCTCCCGTTTTTATCAATTCTCCATTCATACCATCGTTGCCTGGCGCTTTGTGGTCTTTGAGAGATGTTATTGCATTTTTAAGTTCTTGAAGTGTTGGTGTTTGTATTCTTACATCTGCTGAATGAAAGGTAATGTTTTCTTTCTCTGTCTCACTCTCAATATTTAGTAACTGATGAAAGTACTTCTTCCATTTTCTGACAATTTCCATTTCCGTCATTATTAGCTCGCCTGTTTCATTTCTCATGGCTTTTGTTTCTCCAACACTTCCACCTTCTCTTACTCGTTTTACTCCCCTAAAGAATTTCCATACTTGATTCATATCCCTCTTTCTGTCTATTTCCCGAATTTGATGTTCCGGGTGGTTCTTCTTTTTAGCTCTATGCAATCGTCTTGTCTCTGTATTTGTCCTGTGAAACTCTTCCTTTTTCTCATCTGTAAGGTTTGTTAGCATTATCAGTCGTTTTTTAATCTTTATTTCTAGCGCTTCCTCGCATGCTCTGTCAATCCCCTTTCTTTTTGGGCGTGTTTTCCTTCTTCCAATGAGTTCTGTCGCTGCTTCTTCTATATGATTGTTGTTATTTGTTTTGCCAGCTTTATGTTGTCTTCCGTGTGTCTTAGACAGTCAAATTTGTTACTTATAGCTATTTGATAGTCAATTTCTTTATTTAGTGCTTGAAAAGCTTCTAAGTCCCATTCTGCTTTTTGTTTATTTTGCTCCGTTTTCTGTGTAGCTATTCTTATTCTTAACTTGGCTTTAACCAGGAAATGATCGGTATCGCTGTCTGCTTCTCTCATACTTTGTGCAATAATGATGCTACTCGAGTGTCGTGCATCTATAAGAATATGGCCTATTTGGTTACGAGTTGTTCCGTCGTTTGAAATCCACATGACTTTATAAATGTTCTTTTTTTCAAATTGTGTGGATTTGACAATCAAATTATTGGCTATGGCAAATTCTGTTAGCCGGTGTCCATTATCGTTTGTTGTATTCTTCCTTGCCTAGCTTAGCATTAAAATCTCCCATTACTATTTTTGTATCATGCTTTGGTGCTGCTTTATACTGTTGGTCTAGTAGTTCATAAAATTTTTCCTTACTATCCTCTTCAGCATTTTCTGTTGGACCGTCTATAGAGAATATCGTAAGATTGAACCATTTACCCTTAAGTCTGATATAGCAAATTCTTTCACTGACTGACACTGGCTTGAAATTCATCACTGCTGCTTTTAGCCTCTTTGCTATGACAAAGCCACATCCGTATTCATGTCGGTCCTGACCAGAAGACTAGAGCATTTTCCATTTCCATATTCCCCATTCTTGTCCATCTCGTTTCTTGTATGGCAGTTATATGCATGTTATACTTTTTAAGTTGTTTGATTGCTCTTGTTGCTATTTCAGGTCTGTACCAGCTTAACACATTCCTGTTCCTATAAGAATATCCTTATTCCGTTGCTTATGTCGTTTATAACAAGTACCTGTCCGGTTCCGAGGCAATAGTTTCTGTTTCGTAGCACTGTCTTTTTCCATATATGGATCGCTGGTCCATAGCAAAACCCCCCTTTCGGAGGACCATTTCTTCCTTCCTCGTCAGCCCTGACCCTACCTTCCACTGGGGTTGGTTACCCAGTCTCCGGTCGGGTTGCTTAGGTTATCCAGGGTACACCCGCGTGGTCGATGCCACACTTCGTGGAGGTGAGGATAGGAATTGAGTAGAAGAGGCTAGAAATGCTATTCGGAAACGGCACCTTATGTTGTGCGCATCACCAGTCCTTCTGAACCCAGGATACAATATACTGTTCCACAAAAAATACTACTTTACTATTAAACCCAAAAACACGATTGTCACTTGTTTTTTGCATTCTTTAATCTTAAAGGAAGTAAAAAATGCTACTTGTGTGCTAATTTAAACAATTTTGTATTTTTAATAACAAAGTTATCAATGGCGATCACCTAATTTGGATATCCCTGTATATTACACGGGATTTATCTTTGTTAATGTAATTTAATTATAATTATTAAACATAATTAAATTAAACTAAATTTGTTTAATTATTATTATTAAAGTAAAGCTATAAACTGACTTTAATTGTAGTAGCAAATGACTTGTCCCTCCTTTTAACCAATAAGAATTATTAAAATTTTAGTAATTGTTTTTAAAGTGTTTTCTCAGTATAGATATATATTTGTTTTTAGATTTTGAAACGTTATTGGGCTAATCCACTACGCTTTTATCAACAGCAACCTCTGAATCTTATTGAGAGGTACTATGGATCCGAGGTGGCTTTTTATTTTGCATGGCTTGGGTTCTATTCATCCATGTTAGTTCCTGCTGCTATATTAAGTGTTATCTGTATAATTTGTGCTATACCATTTTATGTGGAGCAAAAAGAGATAATAATGTAAGGCGTTTATGAAAATATGCTTTATTAAATAAAAAATGTTGTATTAGCGCTAATTTTTAGCAAGGAAATATGTGAAAGTAAACTGATGTTATGCCCGATCTGCCCACAGTACGAAGAATGCGACCTTGAACCATTAAAGAATTCCTGTAAAATGTTTAAGATAAGTTTTTTATTGGATAACCCAGCTACTGTGATATACTGTATACTTATGTGCTTTTGGGGTAAAATACAAATCTATTTATTTTTAATTGGATTGAAAGTGAATATATTGTAGGTATCACTTTTCTCATATTGTGGAAGCGCAAACAAGCGATGTTAAAAATGAGGTGGAATCTAAATGATATTAACATTGATAACACCATCAGGTAATTCTTTTAGTTTTTTTAGTTTATTGAAAAAACTTACCCATTACCTAATCCGCTAATGTATTTTAGCAAACACCGTACACTTTTCCATAAAGTTTGTTTGATCGTTACTAACAGTAAGCCTTTAAATAAATAATTAGCAAGTCTATAAAGAAATGATGCGGCGATAATACACATTCCTCATTAATACCCCAATTGTCGAAAATAACATTACTTAAAACTTTACCTCTTAAAAGTAATATTTGTGAAATCAGTTCGGTTGTCGCTTTACTTTTTTTACATTTGACCCCTAAAAAACTATGTTAACATCACCCACAACTAGCGCAATTTTTCAGAACCCCAACAAATTAATATATTAGATTGGGATTAATTTGGTTATCATGTTTTTTAAATATGTATATAAATGACTTACAAAAGATGGCAAAATTAAAACCTTGTCACAATTAATTATCTTGCTACATATAGTTCTATTTGGTTGATGTGTTTCATTAATTTAATTCAAACATTAAGCTAACGTACGCTTATGAGTTATATTATTTAATAAAATCTGTAGACGTCCAAATTAAATTTTATTTGGATTTTACATTTCCTTTTTTATTATGTTTTTCGTTATCTACAGACAAGAGAAAAAAACTTAAAAATAAAAAAAATTGTGTAAACAATACATTTTTCATTCCATATTGTGAACTGTGGAAAAATAGCATCCAGTACAATAATATGTATTATAATTGCAATTTTCAAACTTTACCAAAATATCAGTGACGAGGCGTCCGGTCCTCTGTAGATTCGCTGATGACTAGAGACAATTTTAAAAATATATTTTTAATAGTTTCCATACAATTTTAATGCAATATAATCATACTGACAGGAAACACGCCTCAGGATTGTCGGAAACCATTGATGAATGGAAGACTCGCTAACATTTGGCGCGTCCGTGAGCAGACCTATCTGTTGTCTCGTCCCCCCACTCTACTTTTTCCTAGGCATGCTCTTAACATAGAAAAAGAATCGCCAGATTTAAAGATTCTCCGGCGGTCGGAATCGTTCGGTTTCTGTCGGAAAGCTTCGGGTCTTGGCAGTTCTGCCAACATCGAATAGTTTTAGCAGCATTTTTAATTCCAAAGATGCTCATAGGATCAATTATTAGATCCACGGATATTTATCATCAGTGGAAATGATTGGACAAATTCCGCCTCGCCCTGCAAAATTATTTTACAATGGTTACCAAATTTTGCCCTTAGCAAAGTAATCCTTATGGCCAAAAAGCAATGTTATTGGCTACATTGAAGAATCAAGAAATACTTAACGCTAAAGATTCCTTAAAATTGTTGGTGCAATTGGCCATAAGAGCAACATTATATAGTCAAGCTAATGTTTTTAAACAAAACTGTTTTACGGCTAGTAGTAGAAGGTGGGTCACGAACTCACTGTTTAATCACGATTTCTTTTTAAAACATTTCCAAATAATTATTGGAGAAAACAGTATAAATAGGTAAATGTACCGATAATCGGGGAGTCCGGATATTGGCAGTTCAGAGGTTGTTCTAAAGGCCGGCAGTGGGCTACCCCATGAGGGAGGGGTATTTCTATAACAAATTAATGGGATTAGTAATGTGCCTTATACTGGGTGCGGCAAGTAGTAAAGTCTTCCTGTAGCGCCATGTGCTAAAGGTTCTAATTAGGTGTCACAGTGCCCCGCAGTATAATGTGCCCCAAGTGGTGGAGTGACACTATTATATACCACAGGGGTGGAGCCCTTGTATACTACGTCACAATATCCCCGGGTTGCACAAAAGTTAATTAAGGCTTAGAATGTTTAACAAAACGTTATGCCAGTGTTATTTAATGGTTTTAGTATGTAACCTATCAAAATCTGACATTTCGTTAAACATTCCAAAGTACTAATCAGCTTTCTGCTACCGGGTATAAATGTATTACATTACATATGTAACTATAAATGATAAAAAACTTTTGTTTTTATCTTTTTTTGATCACTTTACAAAGTTATTCTGACTTACAAAGAAAAATTGTGTATAATTTTATACAATTATTTGTTACAATGCTCTTTTACTTTTAGGCCAGAATTTATAAAATCTGCTCCCCTTTGGAGAATATCATCAGTTACTGGACAAAAAGAATACCTTATGAAACCATACCAAAAAATTAGGGCACAATTATTGACATTTATTGTATACCTGGGCATGGTAACTAAAAAAATATATATGTTTGTAGTGTATATCAAAACGTTTAAACATTTGGTTTAAAACAGTGTACATTGTTCTACTTATTTTCCCACAGTAAAAAACCTACCCAAAGCTATATCAATGTCTAATAATATTTTAATGGTTCACTCTTCTACTCTATTGGAGCTAGCAGAACCACGCCTACAATTAGAATATTTTCCCTCCCATTTTCTCAGAAAAATTCTTAGTTTAGTCGGCAGAACCACAGTATATACATTCGTGGTAAATCGGAAATTTGCCCTAGTTTTGGGCAATTTTATGGACCTTAGTAAATTAAATTTTATATTGAGATTCTAAAAAAAAAAAAAATAGAAATAATAAATATGTAAATTTAAAAGCGAATCGTATTCTCCAAGATTATGCAATATTTTAATAAACTATTTTTATTTTATTTTACAAATTGGCACCATTTTAAAATGTTTTTAGGTCCTTTAAGAAACTCAGTTTTATTTATCTTCCTATGTGGCATATATTTATTTTTTAACATAATATCCAAATGCCAGCTACATCCTTTCTGTAAATTCTCAGAGGAAAAACTGCGCAGGCCTGGCCTTAGCGATTTCTGGAGTACGTGAGAAAGATAAAGAGGAAGAGATGGAGAGAGAGTAGATAAAGATGAAGAGAGGGAGGGGGAGAGAGTAATGGCAGGAGATGTTAGGGAGATGGGTAGAGTGAAAGAGAGGGGAGGGAAAAAGGGGGAGAGGGAGGGAAGGGGAGAAAAGGAGATAAAGGGGGAAAGGGGAAAAAGAGATAAATTACAGAAAAAAATAATTTAAAATTTGTATAATAACAATTTTTTTTTTAATTTTACTTTTTTTTTAGTTACTCCTGAATGTGCTTGGTATAGTGGTAGTAATGTGTGTGAGACTGAATTTTCTATTCTATGGCAAAAAATCAAATGATGACTCGTTAAAAGAATATCTTTCTTTAACAGAAGCGTTTTTATCTGCGTTTTTAACTATTTTAGTGATGTCAGTTTTAGATAGCGTAAGTAGATTATTAGTAGTATATTAAATTATATGTATAAGAATCTCAAGAAAATCCTTTATTATTTTTTTTTTTAAGAAAATTTAAAAAAGTTTCCAAGACAAATTTATGTTGTACATTAAAAAATTATTACAAATAATTTAAAAATTATTTATCGTCTATTATGCCTAAGAAGTTGTTCCAAATGCCCCTCTTTAACTTTAAGGGCAGGCAGAACAGATTCGATGTCCTATGTTATCTGCAGTTCTAGGCAGGTTTTCCCTTCATAAACCCCAAAAAAAACATGGAGTCAAATCTGGGAATGAAAGGCAGTATCTATTAGTTACAAAACCCAGCACATAAATTATGAGTGGTTTTAGCAGGGCGGGGCGCCACCATTATGCGTAAACGAGCCCGTAATTATTTAGATTAAATATCTGAAAACAGGTGGATTGATCGAGGTGGTCGGAACAACTGGCATGCTCGTTCACTAATTTGACTCTAATTGAAATTTTTTTTGTGGACCTTTAAAAAAAAATTTGTTACTACACATAAACTCCAAATAACATGAAAGATAGAGTCCGGTTTGCTTGCCCATTGGTGACACCTACAATGTTGGAGCCGATAGAAATTTCATTTTAAGGAAGAGTATAAAGAGTATTAGGCATAATAGGCAATAAATAGTTTAATATTAAGTAGTAATTTTTTAAATGTAAATAAAAATTTAGTCATAATTCCGTAACCAGTAGCACACTTAAATTTTTGCACACACAAACCTAGTTTTGATGCAGATTTGTATTTTAAAATAAAAAATACATAATTTTATTTAAAACTCCAAAGTTATCTCCCACCCCTTAAAAGGGGTTAAAAAAATTAATGTTAAAAATAACCTAAAATATGTCTCCCCTGTACTTAATAGGTCACCAAAATATCATGAAAATATTTGAAACCGTTTTCAACATATCGCATTGTAACATCTTAAAAACTCATTCTGTATATTTAGCCAGAGGCCCCAAATTTTTTGTTTTTTGTTTTTTTTCCCCTTTACCCAATATTGGATTTTTGTAAATTCATAAAATTCAAATTTTTTTAACTGTAACTAACTTTGAAAGATTTTAATTTCTGGACTCCTTGCACCCTGGGGTGAATTAACTTCACTTTTGGGTATCATCGGTTTAAACACTTTTAAACAATGAGCCAATTACCCTTTACAAAAATTGAGCATCACAGAAGATATATTAATGTATTCTTCTATAAGATATTAATTTAAATACTTTTTTTTAGTTTAAATCAGTTACAGCCAAAAAAATGACAAAATGGCAAAATCCAAGAACAAAGGTCGGGTATAAAAGAAATTACACTACGAAGATAGTTATTTTGTCAATTGCTGACGTATTCTTTCCTATATTTTACTTGGCATATTTTAAGGTATTTGATTAATTTATGTAATATGTAATACCCTGAGTGACAAAGAAAGGTAAGTATCTATTTTCGGCGTTTCGGCGATCTTTTATTTATGAATATTATTACCGTATATAAAATCATTTCTTAATGCCCACATGGATGCATGATTTTCCATTAATAAACGATTAAGTATAGACAACTAAAATTACACAAAACAAACGTATCTATTTATAACCTTGTCATTCCAATCACATCTATTAAAAAATCTAAATTTTACAATTTAATAACAAAAGGATAGTCGAAAAAATATTGTAACTATCTCGGGCATTAATTGGCTCGCACGTTAAATGGCCTCGATCATTATTTGCCTTTATTAACACCGTTTCTTAAATAGCTGTTAATATACAATATATTTTTATTAATTTTATGCCTACACATATAACATAAAATAGCTAATAAAGAGTTTTATAGCCAAATCAAATAATCGATTACCAAATTTGAAGAGTCTGTATGTCTTTTACAATCATTGACACGTCTGTGTATTAATTTGACAAGATGGTCTATATGCCTTTGGGGTAGCCTATTTCTTATTCCACCCTGCCTCTAACTTACGTCTACGTATCCAATAACATCCATAAAGGCAAAGATACATTGACAACTTATTAGGTATATACCAATGGATCTCGGACGATTGATTACCCTCTAAGCACTGAGCTGAGTGTTCCGCTGACCAACCGGCGCGCTTTCGTTCAATCTATTACAAATTTTATAATTCCCAACAAACTGAAAATTGTGTTTTTGTTGTTTCTACTGAATAAAAAAGATGCATACATCATGACTAATAGCGGACGATTGCAAATTGTCCGGTACCTATTCTATATACCTAGTAGGGTGCCCCTGTCTGTATGTTAAATAATCTGCGACTTAGGATGTCCTACACAGCAGGTGCTAGAGAAGCTTTTCCTCGCATGAAGCGTTACCACCTTTGTTGCCCTTAAAAGGACTCCTTAAGCCTTACGACATGTTTTTAGTTTTGCATGAGTTGCATTTTACGTCTCTTTTCTCTTTCCAATAAACTTTGAAAACGATGATGTACTACCAAGAGTAATGCATTTCGGAGGTAAAGTACCCCTCCAAACAGATCTCCGGGTGAAGTGTTTCTAGGTGCCCACTTCAAAAAGTTTAATATTTTTGCAAATGTATATGGGCTAAACTCCAGTCTAAGCTCCGTTCACCTAATCATCTAAACACAACATACTTTTTGTAACCGCAACTCAAATCAGCTCCAAAACTTCAACCAACCATCTATCTCCTTTATCCAGGTTACAAACTTATTTTATCCTTTTGTCTCCATGGCAGCGTATGCTGACGTTCGCAACGACCCGGCTTATGCTAAAGACATCTTTTGGCGTAAACTGATCTTTACGTTTTCTACCAAAATCATATATTGAATATATACCGGTTCACTTCTGATAAATCACATATCGAGTCATTTGATTCCCTTTGGTTAAAGACTGACCATATCATATCCCCGTATCTCTTGATCGAAGTAATCGTTCTTGGTGATTTTATTCTTTATTATAAGTACAAAAACTAACCCGCAGGGCAGAGCAGTCCGAAACTTTCACAGTCAGTAACTTTCTCACCAATCTTATGGAATCTACTTAGTTCTCTAGGGTTTCCAGTCATAATTCATGCCCATTAGATATTTTTCTTACTTCTAACCCTGAACTCTACCAAATATTAGTAACTCTTGGTCGCTCAGATCACAGCTTGGTTAATGTGTCATACTGTGCACAAGTGAATGCATGCCTCCACGCACGTACGATGCACCTGATGCCCCTCTGTAACATCACGGAAGGGAAGTAGTTTTATTGGGGTATGCAGGCCGCCAAATCTAAAATTGAAAATCCATAGAGAAGAAACTGGTTATCGATGAGCTTCAGCTCTATAAGTAGTTGCCGACAAACTCTGGTGTCGGCTAAAGATGAACCGAATACATAGGTGCAAATTAGGGTTTGGACGCCCTGTAAAAAGACTGTTGCTATTTATGACACAATGGCCAGTAAATGTTCTAATGTAGCAATGTTTGCAATTGTTAAAAGTTAACAACGGTTTAGAATGTTTACCAAAATGTCAGATTTTGACAGGTTGCCTACTAAAATCATTAAATAACACTGACAATGACGTTTTTTAAACATTCTAAAACCGCTGTTAACTTTAACTTGCTAAGTCCATTGCTAAAATTGTAAAACGCATCACTCGGCCGAAAGAGTAAAGAAAGTGTACACAAGTTTTATTTAAAACAATATACAATTAAATAATACGTAAAATATGGTATGATACGCCAATGGGGCAAATCAGCAAATCGAGTCAAATATATACAAATAACTAAGTTGAGTGACGTGGCCAGTTTAAAAAATCTAAGGTAAAAAATATTTTTGACCTTGACAAATTTTAGGTAAATCAAGTTTACTTTAATCAAATGCAAAGAAATGTAATAGGTCTAAATTACTTTTTAGGAGGCACTGATAGTCTTAGAATTAATTTGTCAAGTTCTTATAAATCTGAAACATAAACTTACAAACTACTGACAATATCATATGTTTACATTCTTATCAATAGGGCCTAAATTTAAAAATTATGTGAAAGAAAAAGTTATAAAATTTGCCTCTTTATTATGGCGTAAAACTACACTTGAATTTAGTAAAAAAATTATTTTTATTTCACTTAAAACCCAATTCGCCTTTTCGACTGCGAAGTCTGTAAGGCGTAAAGATACGACGACGTTACAGAACAAATAAAAAGTCTTATATAACACAAGAGAAATCAGAATTTTTCAAGTCAAAATTTAAAAGTATTTCATTTTTGGGACACCCCGTATCACTTTTCACTCCTGTGATATTCGGTATAATTTATTAAAAAATTATATTATCAAAAATTTAATTGTAGAGTCACTAATTTACTTTATTACTTTATCAAGAAAAATTGCTTTTAGCTACCACAAATTTATGTCAAAGTTCGAGTTCTCTCTTACAAGATTATTCACGAACAATTATTATCAAAAAGTTTAAATGTTACCTTGACTGCTCATCTATGTATAACCTAATCTATTATACCATTCACCAATTACCTTTGTAATCACCACGCCAGACTGCAGCTTCCACTTTACAGTTTTTTTAGTCACTTTTCTAACACAATTTCTTCCTGGTTACCTTTGAACTTTACTTAGAATATGTCACGTTACAATTGACACAGAGAAATTTTTAGAATAGCCTTACTAGCTTAGAAAAATGTACACTTTTTACGAAAACTTGTTATGATATGAACTGTTTAAAGAAAAAGATGTGCCAGCCAAATTTTTTGGTCTAACACGGAGAAGATAATAAAGTTTACCAAAGAAAACTATATTAATTTTCAATCAAAAACTTAGACAACATTTTGGTAATTATTTCCAAAATGAAAGAGAAATTTACGTGTTCATATCGAAAGAAAAGAACTTTTCAGACAGCGAGGTTCTTTGATCACTCTCCCTGACCCACTGGTCGTCGGTCTTTCGGCGCAAGGTCCATTTCCGGAATGTGTGTGAATACCTTTAGAGTCAAAAACAGCTTTAAGGTATTTAATTTCAGTAACCATCGTTAATTCTAAACCTTGCCTAAATGATAGGTATATATAACTTAAATTACACAACACCAGGGATCGCTGAACATGTTTGGTACAACATGTCATCAAGTGGTCAGAAGCACGGGTATTGAGAAGGAACCCTATTAGAAAAAGCGCAAGTTTAAATAAGCTGCTTTCATTGAGAAGAACAATATTACTTTCAACAATTCAAGTGTGGAAATGCCCACTACTTGGAAACCACTTATAAAGCGCACCAATACTGGCGTCCTGGGTAAATAATCTTACGCTTGACCGATCCCAACCCACTGTCATGGGTGAATGGATGGGAAAACTCGGCGCCAGAAAACTCGGCACCATAGGACTACAAAGATTAAGTAATTGTCGGTAATTATTGTTGTAACAATAATATTTCAAAGGCAATAAGTATTGCACTTTTAGAGAGCACCAATGCCATTTCAATAAGGCACCTTTTTTATCTTCTAGGAAAATGCCTACAGCTATTTATTGTTAATGCTCATTTTTGCTTTGATCCCTTCTAAGAATGTTCGTCAAAATATACGCTTGTTGACTGATAATAGGTAGGTAGGTTTCAAGTGAGTGGACTTTTTACGCCCTCCACTGCGACCGCTCGGTCTATTGTGGCTCACACCTTTTTATATTTCTCCCAACAGGATCGGACTTCCAATGAATCCGATACCAGACTGGAAGAGAGTTCTTACATCTCCTCTTACTCGTGTCGCTACCGGACACGAGCACAATGTGTTCTGATGTGTCCTGGTGTCCCTGTCTCCTGGAGAGTATGACGAACAGACGATTAGATCCATCAGGCCCTCCTCTCCTGGTCTAGTGACGTGGGTAGCTACCAGGTCCTTGTTATAGGAACCAGATGTTCTTTCTGAGGCGCATCTCCGGCTATCCATGAAAACGGTCCTATCCGCTTTCTGTTTAAAGCCAGGGAACCCTTTTTCCTATAAAGGCGGTTCTGTCCGCCTTCTGTTTGGATTCAGGGAACCCTTCCTAAGCACCTGTTTGTTCGGAATGGATTAGCCCTTCCCCGTAAAACAGGCGCCGGTGACTTCAGGGGCACCTTATGAAACGGATTCACTCGCTTCGGTCGGCGCACCTTTGTCTGCTTGTGACCTTGAGTGGCACCTCTCAAAACGGATTTATCCGTTTCGGTCAGGGCACCTTTGTCACTTTTTTCCTATAAAAGCGGTTCTATCCGCTTTCTGTTTGGAGCTAGGGAAGTAATAGTCCACGGCAGAGCCCCGCATTACCGCAGTAAGGCTAGATACTCTGAGAGGTCGCCCTGTATCTCAGAGGCACCGTTGGGGACACCTGTTTAAGGCACAGGATGTCATTCACCCACCAGCATGGTATGCTAACACCTTCAGTTAAAGCCTTGTGTTCATCTTAGCTTCGGATCCCGTTCCATACGGTGGCAACAAGAGTTGCCGATAACCAGCAACTCTAGCGCATGTTCCAAAAGATCCTACTGGGCCCAACCACAACGACGATGTGTGAACACAGCGGATGGGTGACTGATAATACTTAATTACCAACTTTATTGTTGACTGATAATACCACAACAATAAAGTTGGTAATTATAAAGCCCTTAGTTCTGGTCGGTCATGGTTAGTTCTGGTTAATTAAAGCTTTTTATTTTCCCCAATTATATTTCAGACGTGAGAAATACCATTTTGAAAATTATATTATTAAAATTTTGTTAATAACTTCTACGTAGAAATTATTTATACAAATTCAAAATGCTTCATTTCTGGTCGGTCATGGTTAGTTCGGGTTAGTTAAAGCGGCTATAAAGTTAGTAGCCTTAGAAATTAAATTAATTTACATCTAATAACGGACAGAGATAAAAACCCCCAAAACTTTGTATGAATAACTAAAATAAAGACAACCAGTTCAAAATTATTTTAGTGTTAGTACTGAATGATTATCTATCACATTCAACCAGACCAG
Organism: Listronotus oregonensis; assembly: GCA_019359885.1. NCBI lineage: Eukaryota > Metazoa > Arthropoda > Insecta > Coleoptera > Curculionidae > Listronotus > Listronotus oregonensis. The sequence continues at coordinate 49,924 of JAHBCN010001613.1, read as the reverse complement.
CTTTTTAAATCAAAAATAAATTTATATAAATATACAGTATTGTATGCCTATTATTCAGTATTTTACCGTTACTTCAGAATCTAAATGTTCTTATTAGTTTTTCTTTCATTCTCTAATCTTTAAAAATACACTTTTCTAAAAGCAACTTTGGGTAAAAGACTTTTTATTTATTTATTTTGACATGCCTGCTTCATAATTAAGTAAGATGAAGTCAAAAAATATTTAAAAAAAAACTATAAATTATGGTTAAATTATCTATAATTTTAGGGTCACTTTTATGAATATCCAGGCGATGCAACGCAATGGACTTTCTTTGGTATGGTAAAAGCAGATGTATGCACAATTCAATCATGTCTGGTGGACTTGGCCATTCAACTTTTTGCTATTTTATTATACAAGAATTTTGTAAGATTAGCAACGGAAATGTTACTTCCGTAAGTTTACATGGTGGTAAAATTATCTATTTTTACATTAAACAGCTTTACTAACTTTAGGACATTTTTATACAATATTATTTATTTTTTTATCACGGAAAACTAATAAGGTTAAAATTTTGAAATAATTCTAGCTTTATGCCGAGTATTTGTACTATATAGTAGTAATTCAAGTTGCCAGAGTAGATACTTTCGGAGATATGAATTTTTAAATTTCACATTACAAGTGTCGAATTTGATAGAAATTTTTTGCTTTAATAAATCTAACATATTGATATAGGTAATTAAGAATTTTTTTGCACATGTCAAATGTGTTGAAATAAAATTCGGTTTAAAACCAAAAAGCAATTGGTCTTAAGATATTTGGGTAAATCAAAATTGTTATTTAAAAAGAAACTACGCTTTCTTTGCTTGTCGTATGCATGTCAGATTGACGAAAAAAATAATCCTAGTTTCTTTCATTTTAGTTTGAAGTAAATAAGATTAAGGATGAAAAAAGTATTTATAGTTTTTATTTTAATTTTACCTTAGATTTTAATAAATGTATACTACGTTACAAAGAAAGGTTAACACCTATTTATATAGAATATATTTTATTAATTTTATGCTTACCTATCTGTATTACGGATAACAGCTGATTATCCCAAAAAAAGAACTAGTGTCTTTTTCTTGAGAAATTATAAAATACCTTTATAGTATCTCTCCTGCTTTGGTTTCGACATTAAAACTTAAATCTTGTTTGCGATTTAAATCTTACCGTTACTTGACTTAAGTTTTTACATTAGTACTGTGCTTACACATTACAGGATTGTCCATTAGAGATTGGACCCCACGGATTTATGTTTAAGGAAACCTTAGACGATCCATGGTAGAGTTTGGACCAACCATTCCGAATTGTTTTCTCATAATATGCTTCATTTTCATTTAGTTAGGTTTTTTTTTTCGGTCAAACCGTTGGGGCATATTTTTCAGGTCTCCCTAGGAGCCTTAACTTGACCTTTCGGGGAGGAGGTGTGGCTTTTATGAAGCCCGAATCTCTCTAATTTGGGATGACCAAATGCCACCATGCGCGACTTTGGATTTCTTAAGCATATCCGTGGAATATAATTAAAAAACAAATAATTTCATATGCATATTCCGTATTAAATAAAGGTCGGTTTCAAGGTAAACTTATGCCTAACCGGATGTCTGCAGACATATGTACGTACCGAACATTTCCCGCACTCAAGAAGAAAATTTCTGTTTGGATTAATTAAAAAAAATATTTATTAATACAGACAGATCAGTAAAAAACTTGCCAAGTTAAAAAAAAGGGTGGAATAACAAAGTTATGGCCAAAGAACTTTTAATTCAACACACATGAGGTCCGTTTGATATCCAAAAATGGAATACTCTATTTTAAACTTTTTTGTCAATAAACCGTTTGTTATTGTCAGTTTAATTTAGGACTAAATGTTTGGTATGAATTTGATTGTAAACTAGTTTTCAACTTATTGGTTTATAATCATAATCATAAAGCCATTTTTAATTTCTGAAATAAGTCTAAAACGCGTCTGGTATAAAAATCGAAAAAAAACGGAACTTATTTACACTTAGTTTTACTTTTAGTCCTAAACTTTACTACTCTAAACCTAACAACAAACAGACCTATAATAGGCAGGCACTCAGTTATATATCCTAGAAAGAAAATGGGTGTGTTTGACACTGGCGTAGGTAAGAGGGAGGGAAAAGGGGTAATTACCCCCGCACAGGAATGCTTCTTCTTCCCCCCAGCGCAGCCTCTTGGGCTTTTTGTGCTTAATCTCCCCTTATCTTTTATATCAATCCTTCCATTAGTCTTGTTTCTTTTAGAAGTCTGTATAACCCCGAGACTGGTTGGTGGATAAATTCCTGTGGACTCATTTTTGGTTGCCCAAGTAATGCCTGTCTTTTGTGATTCAACGCTTTACATTCGCACAGAATATGGTAGGCTGCTTCTTCCCCTCTGTTGCACATTCTGCAACTTGGGTCCCCATTAAATAAGCCTATCTTGTGTAGATGTCCTCTTAGATCAGCGGTTCGCAAACTGGGGGGCGCCCCCCGTGGGCGCATAGCAACATTAAGGGGGGCGCGAGAGCTTAGAAAAATTATTACAAATGTTTATCTTTAAAATAACAAAAAATCAGTTTAAATAAAAAAGAAGACATATATGGAAACATCGTCTGCAAGCTTAAACACCAAATTTTTTTCTCATTTTCGAAATTGGCTTTATTAATGGAGATTAGTGACGACACTGAGAGAGTTTACAACATATATTATATCTTATCTAAAAAGTGTCTTTGATGAATTCCAACAATATTTTTCTAATTTACATGACAACGATGGATATAAATGTGCTAAAAATCCTTTTAATTTTGATATAAACAACCCTTTGCATTAAATTAGATTGGTGTTCAAATGTTATGTTGGTAAATAAATGCCTGTTTTTATAGCAGGGTTGGCAAGTTTCGGACAGGGTGGTTAAAACCACTGGTTTTAACCAGGTTAAAACCGGACAGGTCAAAATTAGTTTTGACCTGTATAGGTGGTCAAAAATGGTTAAAACTTAAATTATGCACATATTTTTAGTTGTAAACATATTAAATTCGATTTTTAAATGTTTAATTTACATTAAAGCAAAAACAGCAACTCAAAAATCACAAACAATAGCGCAAAAATTAACAGGTATAATATGACACATAACCTATACCTGTCAAGAGTCAGGTATAGGACCATATAGGATTAAAATTTAAAAAAATTACACCCCGAATTAAATTTGCTGCTATAAAAAAACATTGCAAAGGTTCTTCATCGCCTAAATTAATAAAATCGTTTTTCGTTTTTGATCCACTGCTTAAGTTCTAGTCTAAAGATAACTAAAAAATTCGCGTATTTAATTTCAAACTTGGGCGCTAACTAGTAAAGAACAGTCTTAACAAACAAACACTTGTACTAACACGATTAAAAAAGATTTGCCAGCGTTGCTGCGTGCCGCCTCACCGCGTCGTTCGCTCACAAGTTGTGCGCGTGCGCGTGGCGTGTGTCCCGATAGTTACATACTTTGATAATAGGTCATAATAGCGATTCATGGTTGCCAGGCTTTAAAAAATATATTCAAAGTTTTGACCAGTAGTTTTAACCAGTTTGGGACGGTTAAAACCAATTTTGACCACTGCCCTGGTCAAAATCGAAAAAAAGTGTTTTTTTGCCAAACCTGTTATAGGAAAAAAATGTTTCTGTATAGTTGGGGGAAGTGGGGGGCGCGACCATTTCTTAATTTCAAAAAGGGGGCGCCATAGAAAAAAGTTTGGGAACCATTGTCTTAGATTATCGTGCCCTGTTAGCAGCCTAACTGTTATGCAAAGTCTTTTTCTATTTTGCCTAAGTAGTTCTTCCTTCGTTCTTTTGTATGGGCCTCTTATGAAGCCTTTTCCATGTCTTATTCTACTGAGAATCCTCCACTATTCCTAGAGTTTGTTTCGGATCCATTCCCTGGCTTTCCCTCGTGTGTGTGCTTACTCCAAGGGCAGGTACTAATCCAAAGTACGGTGTGGATGATCCCTGTCTCGCTAGCTTATCCGCTCTTTCGTTACCTTTTATTCCCGAATGTCCTGGTACCCACAGGAAATTAACCCTGTTGCGTTCTCCCAGGACTTTCAGCTCTCTTTGGCATTCTCATGTCAGCTTGGACGTTACCTTGGGGTTTACTAGTGCCTCTAGTTTCCTGGCTGTTTGTTATTATGCAGATCCGCTTGTTTTTATAAGCCCTCCTGTTATTTTCTTTTGCGCAGTGCAGTAAAGGGTATATTTCCGTTTGAAATATAGAACTGTGTGTTCCTAGTGGAATGGAGAATTGTGAATTCCTTATTTCACCCTACACGCCCGCTCCAGTTCCCTGCTTGGCTTTGGAACCATCCGTATACCCGTGCCGGGGAAATCGGGTTGCTGCCACTCATTTCGATCTAAAATTTTAACCTTGAAGGAATGCTTAAAAATATTTTAAGGTCTGCAAATTATTATCTGCAATATGCTATAAAACAAATTAAATATTAAAAGGATTTAAAACAACCGAAATAATTAACCTTTTCTGTATTATTCTCTTGAAATGAAATGTTTATTTGTTTTTGCAGTGATAATTATTATTTTAATACTGTAATAGCCAGCCCTTTAATGAATTCGCGTCTTGTTTTGTCTATGGCCACCGAAATCTAACAAGGTCGCATTAGCGAAGATGTATCTGCAAAACTTAAGAGCTTTGATAGATATTAACAATGGGCGAATTGTATAAAAATATTGGAAATTTATTTAGTAGATCCAATAATTTAGAACAAATTTGTATGTACAACGCACCGCAGTATAGTTATTTAACACACGTAGGCGAAAACCGAATTTTAAAATTAAAACATTTTTCCTAATACAAACGTGATTTGCTATAGTAAATACTAATATTTTTCTATATTTTTAAAATATATAAGTGTGGTAGTCAAAAAACTTTGGATTTTTCTATTTCTAAGATACCAAATCAAACTGAAGTCTAAATTGTAAAATAATAGGACTATTTTCTAGAATTGAGAACCAACAAAACCCAAACGGATCCACAAGGATTTCTAAAGATACTTACTCATAACCTGGATTTATCTGGGTAATAAAAGTTAAATTTTATTTTGCGATTTTTATCTTACCATTACTTGACTTAGTTTGGGACTTAAGTATCGTACGTACATATGGTAAAATTGTCCATTAGAGATTGGATCCCACGGATTTATGTTTAGGAAACCTAAGACGATCCATGGCTAAATTTGGAGTAGCATTCCAGATTGCCTTTTTAAAATATGCTTTATTTGCCTGTCCTTACTAGTAACGGTTACACCGTGTTTAAGCCTATTTATAGTATCCTTAGGTGCTTTAATTAACCTCCCGGGGAGAAGGTGTGGCTCTTATAAAGCCCGAAATCTCTCTAATTTGGGATGACCAAATGACATCATGCGCGACTTTGGATTTCTTAAACATATCCGTGGAAACTAATTTAAAAACAAATAATTTTAACAATGAATCTGTAATTATGCGAAGTTCACATCGGAAAAAGTGCATCCCCGAAATTGCATAATTCTTTCAAAAATATACTCGTCGATAAAATAATGTAAAATAACGGAAAAATTACTCCTCCGGGGGTTTTTGACCGCGCTGATTCCAAATCTGACCTTGAAACACCCCTACGATGCCCGAGGGTGGCTTCGCGGGGAAGAATTTTGGCAAAATTTACCCCTTAACGATAGGTCGCGAAAATCCGGGTAAAAGCTACTTTTTGGGGGTTTTTTGGGGGAGTCGAAGTCAAATTCGAAATCAGCGCTCTCAAAAACCCCCAGGGAGTTATTTTTACGTTATTTTATATTATTTTATCAACTTAGTATATTTTTGAAAGAATTATGCCATTTTGGGGATGTACTTTATGCACCCGAGAGGCACTTTGGGTCGACCAGCTCCCTCTCATATGTACAATGAATTCCTGGTGCTTTCCCGAGTAAGATGTCGAAAACCGCATCCCGATGCGAGTTGGCTGGCAAACTCGATTTATTTTCGCCTAAATTGCTGTAATTTTCCTGGTCTATGAGTTTAGTAGGTTATTTACAATAATCCCGAACGAATATTTATTTCTCGAATGGGTTCTACCCACTCGCAAAAATGTCAAATAGAATATGTCGAAAATGACATTCGAGAATCCAAATGTTCGATGCTCATGATCTTTAAACGACATTATACTGATGTCGTATGTGACACTGGGTATTCGAGATTGGAGGATAGAGCGTCAGGTATATTTCTTTATATTTATTATTTTGCAGTGCGTTAACTAACATCTGACCGCTTAGTACCATCAAATTTTTATTTAATAGCTAGACAGTATTATTAGAAGTTGTGTTTCCGTCCAACTTAGACACCTTCGCACTATAAGATCAGAGTTACTCCTTATAGTGCAGGATCTTGGGCAAGAGGCCCTATTTTCAGTATGTTACTATCGACGCTGGTGCTTCCCTAATGTAGTAGTAGTACGTTACTGAAATCCACATTCCATGTACCTGCACCACATAGGTCGTGATTTCAGTAAAATATTACTTATGCAATCTCATGGGCTGCATCTCCCCATATGGGTAGTAAGGTACTGAAAGTTACGCCCTTGGTCCTGCATGAGTCAGGTCGGTGGAGAGTCTGGTGTTATAGTGCGTAAAAAGCAATAAAAAATATTTTTTTTTAGTTGCATAGAAAATTTCAAACGGCTTGTTAAAATATCCGTTACGTACCCAAGCTACAGTACATTCCACAATAATTCGTTGATATCTTGTTTTACCTGCTACTGTTAGTCGTAAAACTCCATAAACTTTGCGTACCCGCATGTAGGTTCGCACTTAAAATTTCCTTTATTTATTATTGTACCTACTATTTGGTATATTATGTAGGTTAATGGCAAATTGCAGGGTTCAATATAAAACAGTCTTTTCATCTTAGTTCATCAGTTGTTTGGTGTTTGCCAAGCTGTAGTTAGGAGTATTTTTGTGTGTGTTATTGAGCACCCAAAATATGTCAGATCTGTGTGAACCTTCAGATAATATTGCTTCCGGAAGTTATGGTCTAACGAAGAAAAAACATTTATCACTTGATGCCAAAAACAACGTTTCCCCTCTGAAGTCTGAGCCAGCGTATATTTAGCCAACTAAAAGAAATAATATTAATTTTCTGTTCGTTATACTACCAATATGCTGGAACAAATATATTCTGTTGTTTCTTGCTTGTTGATTCTATGACTCCAAAATCTCCATCATTGGGTTAAAATGTGTGACCAGATACTAAAAATTAAAAATTAATTGTTTCTGCGTTCATATCAGGATATTGAACATGTTTTAATAAGGTAGAAGATAATTTTATATTTCTGTTTTGCCCTGTACAAAAATCAAAATAAAGAATAAGATTTTTATGGGTGAAAACATTTTTCTTTATGTATTTGAAAATACAAGACGCCACTTCTTGAGAACCCCTACCACCTCCCATTTTGATCCCATACATGCATAAAATAAATGCATGATCCCATACATGCAATATTTAAATTAAATAAATGTATGCCAAGGTTGTAAACATACAAGTTTCTTTTATAATATGCCATTGAAGTTAAAACTTTGGGAAAGGAAAGTGCCTTTGGAAAACGCATTTATCGGAAATATTTTTTGGTCAGTCTTAAAGGCTCTGGCCTGTTTAGCACAAGCCAAGTGATTTTTTTTGGGCTTGTAGTTCTGCTATCTGTTTATCCTGATCACAAGCAACTTAAGCTGTAATTCATCGCATAAGCGGCACGTGTCCTTACTTGGAATTTTAAAGTGAAGATTGAATTTCGTGGAAAACAATTTATACAGACAAAGCTCCTTATTCGCATTTTTCCTATTCGCGGATTAAAAAAATACGACCCAATTCCTATATTCGCGGCTAAAGATTTCTTTATTCACGGATTTAATCGGTACATCGGTATATACACATTGATAAAAAGAATGCCAAATGGACTAATAGCCGAAATTCCAAATGGAATAGGACAAGATGGGTTCGAACAGATATAGAATCAAGTGACATTCAGAAGTGGCTTGAATAGCAAGATGAAGATTTGACTGAAACCGACTTGGAGGAAATATTAAATTCACAGCCCATTGAAGAAGAGGCTTTAACAGCACGGGAAACGTGACATTTAATTTAAAAATTTTAGTGAAGGTTTAGGAATTGCAAATGAGCTTTGTGATTTCTTTATGAATATTGATCCGTCTATGAAACAAAGTTTTATTTTTAAGAGACAAATTGCTAATGCCACTGCTAAATGTCAGTTTAAATTGAAGGAGCTTTTACCGCCAAGCAAGAAAAAATTACAAAATTCTTTTAACCATTGCCTAAGCCTGAAGATAATAATTAATCAATATGGTCAAAAACTTTAATTAAATGCATTTTTTTATATACTTGTTTTTTATAAACGTATTCCCTTTAATCCCATATAAATTACCCCCCATTTACGGTTTCTGTATTCGCAGCATATTTACAGAACATATACCCCGCGAATAAAGAGCTTTTTCTGTAATAATATTTTTTTAAACAGATTAACAACAATTTAATTAATATGCTACACTATCGGCCGAGTGATGATCGCGTTGTTAAATTTAGCAATGGACTTAGCAGTTTAGAATGTTTAAGAAAACGTCATTGTCATTGTTATTCAATGATTTTAGTAGGCAACCTGTTAAAATCTGACATTTTGTTAAACATTCTAAACCGTTGTTAACTTTCAACAATTTGCTAAGTTAACAACGGTTTAGAATGTTTAACAAAATGTCAGATTTTGACAGGTTGCCTACTAAAATTATTGAATAACAATGACAATGACGTTTTGTTAAACATTCTAAACTGCTAAGTCCATTGCTAAATTTAACAACGCGATCATCACTCGGCAGTATGTATTGCAAAAATAATTAATATAAAAGGCACACAAATTGTCTAAAACCGTTAAATGGACTTGATTCACTTTTGCACTGAACATTCTTAAACATACGAGTATATAAACATTAAAAAAACAAACTAGCAACCCCTATTCGTAAAAATAGGAATTATACTCTTGGTTCATTACAGTAGTAACAAGAAATACATTCGCTCTTTGCGCTTTGTCCACCGTTTTAGGCAAATATCATCATCTTAAAAAGTAGGGGTTATTTCCCAAGTTACCATATTTTTTCATCACATTGGCAACACTCTCTAATGCACGAGGTAACCATGGTAACTCTATATACTTTAAAAAAACAATGGATCACATTGTTGCCATTTACCGAAAACTTTCCCTAAATGCTACTTAAGTCAAAAACCTTATATGGCAAACAATTACAAGACATACCAAACAATTTGCATTAATTTAAAACGTGATTAATTTTAAAATCTCTCACTCCTTCGGACTAAGAGGAAATACATTCGCCATAAGACAGTCCCAAAAGATGAAACAAACTTTCCAAATTACCAATCATACCTTTAAAATAAATAATTTTTTTATACACTCAATATAACGTTTGTTCATATTTTATTAATTGTTACAAAAATATACATATCTTAGAATATATTTCAGATTTTTAGATATAATTATTAAAGGGTTTTTTAATATAATTATTTTTTGATATTATATATCCTTTTTTATATTTTTTGTCCTAAATATCGTAAATAAGAAAATTGTTATACCATTTTTAATTTTTAACTATAATTTTGCCCAAAAATCGGTGTATCACATAAACATTAAAAAACAATTTAAAATTTAAAGCTGGGGAAGGGATAAAAAAGCATATTTAACAAAACATAATTTCTACCACAGCATATGTCCTAATTCTACATGTTTTGGGTCAGATATACATAAAACATCCTGTATATTAGATCCACAAAAGCACTAAAACCCAATTGTTTTAGCATTAATTTTTTTTAATTAAAAAAATCCCGTCTTTATTATGAATATCCAACTTTTTGGTAATTAACTTCTTAAACTCACATAATATCTATAATTAAAAAAAATATATTCATGTTTGCCAAAACACATATAAAAATCCAGTATAAAACAACAATTTAAATGTACAACTTTGGTATACCCTGCATAATGTATTAAAAAGTCCAGCATATTTACCCTTTTACACGCACTGTATAATTTATAATTTAAAAACGGAAAGAAACCATGTTTGCAAAAACAAATATAAACCCTCACATAATATCATACATCCTGTATAATTTAAAAATTCCTCTACTTTTACTAAAAATACATGACTTATAATTTAACTATTTTAATAAAGATAATAAGAAAGTAACGCGTTTACCGAAACACGCTGTATAATATCACACATCGTAACTGTAGAAATTTTGATCCCAAAATATTAAAACATCCTGTATAGGACTAAAATCCCCATATTTTGCTAAAAATATATGACTTTTAAAAAACTCTGTATAATTTTTTGTTTATTATAAAACCCTGTATAATGTGTAAGAAAAACCTATTTATTTACTTTCTAAATACTCTGTATATCATTTACATTTTTTATAAAAATAACACAGGCCATGACCTGCATATGCGAAAGCAAATATATTTTTATTTTCCCTCGTAAATGTCCCAAACCGACCTTTATTAGCGAGATTTTATACCGAAATACGGCACAGTTTCGTGTAAAATCCTGCATAGGGTCCTGAAAAATTCTGAATTTTCCGATTCAAGTATAATTTTTAACCTGTATACCGTATTTTTTTAAATATTACAAAATAAAGATACAAGTTAAAAACCAACTGACAGCTGATATATTTTTTAACCAACCTCGTACAGTCCACTTCCTTCACGACGGTTTTTGCGTCACTTTCAAAAACTCATATCTCCAAAAGCATTTACTCTAGCGACTTGAATTTTTAGTATGTTTTAGTGCAAACACTAGACATTATGCCCTAACTATTTTAGAATTTTAGCTTAAATATTTTTTTCGTAATAAAAAATAATGTGTAAAAATGTCCGTTTTTTTCGAAAAAAATCGAAAATTTTCAAGCTTTATAAAACACTCTGTAGAAATAGTACGATCAAGTTTTATATCTCTATTTAAGGAACTCCTTGCAAGGAATACGGTGACATATTCATTTTCTCGATTTAAGGTCACATTTTCGATAAAAAAATTAAAAACATACCAAAATGTGACAAAAACGTGACATGATTTTTATTTTTAAAAATTTCTCCTAGATAACGGCATTTTTTAAACAGAGGACCATTTGGGCACTTTGTGTCGTAAAGTTGCCCTTTCATATCCTACCGACCGCAAGTCGATTAGAGGTACCGTTTTTGAGCTAGAGGTGCCCAAAGTTGGTTAATTTTTTGGTCAAAAAATTTCGATTAAATTTTTTTTATTTATCGGATCGCGCCCCAAATTAATAGGGTTTTGAACGGGACCAATATCGACGTGTGTGTAAAATTTTGTTTCGATAAAATATAACCCTGGAGAGATAATGGATGACGCTCACCTCGATTTTTAAAAACCCACATTTTTTGCCAAATCCTGTATTTACCTATTTTCTATTGTTTTCAAATTTTTGCATGTGCCCCATTAAGTTCCCCAATTTCCCTGAATATTTCAATTTTTCATCTCTTACCGTTTTTTTACTATGAATTTTTTTCCAAAAAAGTGCACTTTGGGAGAACCTACCGACCTACAACATCCCTGTCCTATAAGTACATTCGCTTTGCGAATGTACAACAAGTATATGTAAAAGGGTATCACTTAAAGGAAATAAGTCAAAAATTTTAAAATATGGACTTGGTTCACTTTAGCATTAAACCCTCCAAATATTAATTTAAAAAAATCTGGTGTTTTCTATTCCCTTGAATAATTAAATTCCCGTTAGATATTAACAAAAACTAAATTTCTTTCATTTTGCGGTACTCTTTTGCTTGCAATTTAAATCTAACCATTAAATGACTAAACTTTTTGCTTTAGTACTGTACTTACACACGGTAAATTGTCCATTAGAAATTGGACCCCAGTCTAAGAAACCTATGACGATCCTTGGTAGAGTTTGAAGGGACTTACAAATTTTAATAATAAAATAGGCCAATATTTTTTGTGATTACGTAATGGGGACAAAATTTTTTTTACTAATTAAGGCTAAAAAATCTCCTTATTTATGGTCACACCGTAACCGTTGGGGTCTCCCTAGGAGAGCCATTTACATAAAGCCTGTTTACATAAAAAATTTTAGGTTTTCACTGCCTCGTGAAGTGCCCCATAATTTTGATTAGTCAATGAGTCAATCAATCAGTCGGTCACAGAATTCGACGAAAAATCAATCAGACATTCGTGTTCCCCAGATGTCGATTACGCTAAATTCTTAGACAAATAAAAGAATGGATTTACAACAGAATGATTTTCTTTAATTTTTTAAAAATATTCTTTGGGGAGAGGTTCTTGAAAATTTTCATATAAATTCAACAGGTGAACATATTTTTACCATGTTTTTGGTTTTAAGTTTACAAATTTTCTTATAATAACACTGTTCACAGTAGAATTGCTTAAACATACAAACCTACTACTGGATGTTGATACCATTTTGACTACAGATAAGTCATCAGGTAAGGTATTTGCATGTTTTGAGAAAAATCTTCAAAGATTCAGATTTTTAGCCAACGATCCATTTTACGCATTATAAGGAAGGCGCGCGATTTTTAGACCTGTAAGACACACTAATATACAAATTCAAGTAATACACTATTAACTATTAATATTTAGATTAAAACCAAACAATAATAGTTGATGTATCTAATTGTAATTACTTAACAATATTCTAATTTTCAAGTTTTTTCGTAACACTGCTTTTAAAAACAATAATACTCTGTATACCATAGAACCCGCCTCAATTTTAAGTATTGACGTATCGTGTGTAGCGTCGCTTTGATTGCAATGGTTATTTAAGTGCAATGTTGCCAGTGTGGGGATATATTGAAGGGCTTTTAGGATGCGGTCTGACAAACAACGACAGTAAATTAGGTAATGCGTTTACCTTATTTGATTTACGGTTTATTATTAATTTTTTTCAACGCTTCTCGGTGCACTCGGATGAGCAATGTGAGAGTGTGGTGGACTAGGTCACCGCGGTGCACAGTTTGAGAACGACTGGTTTATAGAAAACAATATTTGAGGAAAAACAGTAATTATTATTATTATTTATAGAATATGGAAAGTATTTATTAATAAATTCTTAGAAACTTCAGAGGAAGCAACAATGCCTCCAGTTCAATGGGAAAAGGACTTTCTTTTAATTGAACCTAAGGAAGGATTCTTGTATAACGAATACATAACAATGAGTAAGTTATATCCATAGGCGTCAGGGTCTAAGAAACTTTACTACCAATAATACGTGAAAACACAAGCATTTCACATGGGTCATTAATAAGTTATTTTCGGATTATTTTAGTAATACATGCTTTCAAAATATTTTTACTGATTTTGAAAACAATTACAAACAAGGAAGGTTCAGGGCTTAATAAAATATGCCACGCGTTAGTTTTTTAAAATATCCCAAAAACCAAAAAAGTTAAAAGTACGTTGCGGGCGTCTTTAAATTAGTAACAAATTTTTCTAAAACTTTGTCCATTTAATGGTTTTTCTATCTTTCATAGGCCCACATTGTTTAAGTGACTTTTTTTTAATAAAACTGTTATACGTTTATTCTTTTTGATTCTGTTTTACCCCTTTTTTTAAATTTGAACAGGAAAATAGTGAAATAGTAAAAAATGAGACATTTTCCATCTTTTTAATGCATTAAAAATAGTCTTATTACTGAATCTAATAAAGTAATTCTGAATATACCTCATTAATAGGCATCTATTTTAATTTTTCAGTTATGCAATATGGTTTTATGACATTCTTTATAGTGGCATTGCCTATAACACCCATACTAGCCCTAATAAACAATATATTAGAGTTAAGATTAGATGCCAGAAAATTTCTAACAAAATATCGAAGAATCGTTCCCAAGAAGGTTAATGGAATTGAGGAATGGAATGTTGTATTGCATCTAATAACGGTTTTAGGAGCAATATCAAATGTACGGTATCTTTATTTTTAAAAGAGAGATATTGGAAAATGCCTTCTCAATGTAGGGTAACATTTACAATGATTAATAAACTCTATTTTTACTTTGTATTATGCAATACATACAGGATGTTATGAAAATAATTTAATATACCCAAACCTCGATATCCTTATGTGAAAAAAATGAATTAAAAATAGTGATCATTGAACAATATTTAAGCCTAAAATAAATAAATAAAAAAGCATTTATTATAATATACGCCACTAGAGATCTTCTGCTAGCCCTTTAAATTCAAATATTTTTTCATTTGGGCAGTAGTAATGAACATTTCTTATTTCCGCACAAAGAATCGAATTATTTACCAGTAAAAAACACATATTAAATACATTACAAGTAATTTATACACTATACCCCCAGTCGAATGCCGTACGAAGAATTCAATTATAAACAAAATAATTGAAACATACCCAAGAAAATACCTAGCAAGGACGTTAATTGTTTAGTAACTAAAATACAATATACTTTGTTAAAATTTCTAATTACATCACTCTAAATAAAGAACTTTTGTTGATATATTTTATTTTGTTGTAGTGGATTTTTGTATTACAAAGTTCTGTTGGGTACTCGCAAAAAATCCCTATCCTTATACTCTTCAAACTAGGGCCGTTTCGATTCTGGTCCTAGTGTATAGAACTGAGTGTAATCAGCACTATCAACCTCACAAACTGGCAAATAGCCTAAAATAAACTAAACACTCCAAAAAAACAAATTAAAAAAAAACGTACCTTTATTCTTTTAGGCGATATGCCAGTTTGTATATGGGGTAAATTGTTTTAAGAACATTTAGTTTTATACACTGGGACCAGGACCTAAGCGGTCCTAATTTTGAAGAATATGAAGATAGGAATTTTTGGCGAGCACCCAATGAAGAGTTTAATAACAAACTTTTATATAGGTTGTTTAACCACTTTGAAATAATAGAACCTTTCGTAGTATACCTCGTGTACGCATTTTTTTATAGGAAACTAAAAAATAATTTTGTTTATACTTAGTGAAGGTTTTAATAGTGTGTGGAAATGGCGGCTCAAGGAGGCAATAACGAATCTTTTCTGTGAAAAATATATGCATGTTGGAAAGAAACGGAGGACATTTCTAGAATACTTGAGATGTGATAGTCTTTTAGTATGCTTTTAATGCAATTCTTTTTAAAATACAACTGGGCCAATAATACCTGCATGCGGCCAGTGAAAAAAATTGTTTCGGTGCGCCCACTTGGTATACTTTTTTTAATGGAAAATAATTTATTTTTTAGAAAACAAGTAATGCGGGGTAAAAAAATTTAGGCTATTTTTACCATTTATTAATATTTTACCTTTAATACTAGCGTGCTATAGTGTGGATTTGTGTGTGAATAGGATGTTTGGTAACATCTTAGAGAAACTTTAAATTACATACGTCTTTTGAATTCTGGCCTTTGCACAGGTATTTATTTACTTGATAGGTAGTGTTACATAGCGAAAAAAAGGAATTTTTAATTTTTTAAAAAATTTAAAAAAATATACCGAGTGTCTACACCACCCAAGGAGTCACCCATATATTAAATTATTTTTAACTCCTAAAGGTGACACGATGTCATGGGGTTTTCGAAGACCTAAGAATAAAGCGGTTAAATTATGGCAAAGATGTATTTGGTAACTAACCATGTCCACTTTAAAAAAGAATGCCGGAAACTCGGAAAACCTAAATTTGCTGATTTTGTTTTATTTTTGCGTTTGAAATTAAAGAAATGAAAAAAAAGGGCCTTCATGGCCACCTTTGCTCTAAAAACAAAGGTTGCGAGATCGAGACGTTTCTTTTCGAAACCCAACTTTATTTTAAATAGGACCTGGTTTTAACTAATCTTTCTGAACCCCATTATCCCAATAACAAAAATAAACACTTAATATTTATAAACAAATATGAAACCCCCTAAAGAAATGATGTGCGTTTCTTGTCTACTCATTGTCTCTTATGGAAAATATGTTTATTTAACAGAAAAATATTAAGTGTTATACATCATTGTAATGGGATTATAACTGCTTCAAAATTACAATAAACAATTAAGTGCCGCACTTAAAAAATAAAGTTGATGATGGTTTAACGAAAACGAAACGTCGTACAAAAAATCTTAACACTGCTTTAAAGCTAAAAGTGGCCATGTGAAGTGTTTTGTTTTTCCATATCTCTTAAATAACGTCAGAAAATAAAAACGAAATCGGCAAATTTCGTTTTTTCGGATATCTCCGGAAGTACTCGCAATTTTACAACTTTCTAATCGGCATGGTTAGGCCCTAAATGCAACTTTGCATAATTTAACCAACTTCGTATCTCTTACGGTTTCCGAGATCCCCATGCATGTACTCGAATCTGTGGCACCCTGTATAGAATAGGAAGATTATTGTTTAACCAAATTTGAGCTTTTTACGTTTTCTTGTCGTTTTGAAGACAAAAAACTATTTTTTCGACAAAATGATGTGCGTGTCTGGTCAATTTTATGTCTCACGAATACAATAGAATGCGGAAAGTTTAAATTACACTAAATGTGGGTACTACCCAAAGTTATAAGCCTTTCGAGAGGTACCACCCAATCACAAACAGACAAAGGTGTGCCGATCGAAACGGGTGAATCTGTTTCGAAAGGTGCCCCTAAAGTTACAGGCGCCTGTTTCCGGGAAAGGGCTAATCCATCCCGAACAACCAGGTGCTTAGGAAGGAATCCCTGAATCCAAACAGAAGGCGGACAGAACCGCTTTTATAGGAGAAAGGGTTCCCTGACTTTAAACAGAAAGCAGATAGAACCGTTTTCAAAGGAAAAGGCCGAAGATACGGCCTCAGAAGAAACATCTGGTTCCTGTAACAAAGATCTGGTAGCTACCCACGTCACTATACCGGAAGAGGAGGGCATGACGGATCTAATCGTCTGCTTGTCATACTTTCCAGGAGACAGGGACACCAGAACACATATTGTGCTCATGTCCGGTAGGGACACGAGTAAAAGGAGATGTAAGAACTCTTCTCCAATCTGATATCGGATTCATTAGAAGTCTAATCCTATTGGGAGGAATATAAAAAGGTGTAAGCCACAATAGACCGAGCGGTCGCGGTGGAGGGCGTAAAAAGTTCACTCACTTTAAACCTAAACCTAAGCCATTCCATGAATATTGGTTGCTCTTTTTAAAGCTTCTGTCGTAAGGGGCATTTATATTATTCTAATATCTCTCCAATAATTACTTACAAGGATGACTTCAAAAAGATTTTTCATATATTTGTTTATAATTTTTAGCCATTACTGCTGGCATATAGTAGTTCTTTAATACCAAAGACAATATATTTATCAAGAAACAACTGGTCACTAAGAGGGTATATAAACAGTACATTATCAGGTAAAATATATTCCTTTTAACCGACACATTCAAATAGCAATAATAATTTTTAATACTGACAGGTTGTGATAATAATAAGGACATTATAACCGATAACCCTACCCTCCCAACACCCTCAAGAGTCAGTAGGACGCATTTGTTTGATTTTTTGTCAATTGCCTTACCAAAATATTTAATACTGTAGTCCAACTTATAGACACCCAAACAGTCACTAGACTTAATCATGACATTCTCCAAACATTTAACAACTCCCCTCCCTCACCACCTCACCTTTCCATCCCCGACTACAGCCTTTTTACGGGTTATAAAACCCTTTAATCGTGAATTCCGTAACATAACCACCTAAACAATCACAACCCAATACCCTTTGATCACAACAATAGAACCCCCATCCCTTTTTCAACTCCACCCCATAACAAAGCTTGCCATGTAACTGGTTTTTCCGTTTAATCATGCATTTTATCCCTCGGTCAGCTAAACGATCGCTACCCAATACCCTTCGACCCCAACAGTTTATTGTTTGCTTTTTAAATAATATTTAATAATTAGTCTTCTATTTTCTAGATTTTGATTTGTCTTCCCACAATTTTGAAAACTCACAAACTGCAGAAGAACCAAAAATATGTCATTATTATGGAAAAAGACACCCTCCAAACCACAGTAAGAAATATCAACACAGGGAAGATTTTTGGTATGAACTTGCCATCAAAACCATATTTTTTGTTGTTTTAGAGGTAAAAAATAGATTAAAATGTATATTTTCTTTAAGAATTATTCATTAAATTTACCTAATTTACCCTAATTTCTTGAGGTAATTTTATTTAAAATGGTTTTGATTATATCCATAAATAAGGGTACATCGGGCACAAAACACTTGGTCGAAATTAGTGAAAATGAATTTAGGAATATTATTTAAATAGGCTTAATACTGTTACGGACTTTAAAAATATCTGTTTAGTTCATAGAATTGTAGAAGGTTAGCATAATTTTATTTAGGTTAATAATTTATTTGAAATAAATTACCTTAGTTTTTCCCTTTTTCTACGGCCATTGCGGATTATCCTTAGGGCGCTGGAGACATTCATTTTAAACTTTTCTTCATCCTGTAGTAAAAGAATTCTTCCAGCTAACTCTAGACTTTTCCTGACTTTTCTATTCTTTCCACATTACTATATAAAGCGCGACGGAAGTCCGCACGGGCCAGTTTAGTTTTGTCTTTCAAAGAGATAAGAAGTTGACAGACAGTTAAAGGTTAAAGAGTTGACATAATTACGTTACGTTGAAGTGTTACCATAGAAACGTTTGTAAACCTGATATCCAATAAAAAGGTGTAAAAACCAGGATCCGTGTTTCTATACTGGTTGTCACGGACATTTGGTGTCAGAAGCGGAAAGAAATCTCCAAGGAAGCAGAAGTGGTTAAGAAGAATTTTTGAATGTCAGTTGGGACAAGACAACAAACAGCAGTTATGGAAGAATTAAGTAGCCTAATAAAACAAATGATGGAAAAACAAGAAGACCTAAAAAACGAAATGAAGAGAAGCCAAAAAAAATGAAGACTAGCCAAGAATCCATGAAAGAAGATCTAAAGAAGGAAATAAAGACCAGCCAAGAATCCATGAAGAAGACCTAAAAAGAGAAATGAAAAAAAGTCAAGATGAAATGAAAAGCCAAATTCGAATTAGTCAAGAAGAAACACGACAACAAATAGAGAAAATCCAAAAAGACACTAAAAGAAGCCAAGCAGAGATGAAACAAGAGCTGATAGAAAAGATGGTAAAGATCCGAAAAAACCTAAAAGAAGAATTTTATCAAAGCCAAGATGAGATGAGAAAACAAATGTTACTGGAGGTAAAACTTTCCAAAGAAGATGTTAAAGAGGAAATAGAAGAAATACAGCACACCGTACAGTCAGTTAAAAGTCATGTTCAGCAAGTCCAATGCCAAATACAACAGGAAGTACAACAATTACAGCGACAAATTCAAAAGATAGCTAGTACAGGCTTCGTCTCAGAAAGTGGTACTGCAACGATTATTATGAAACCACCAACTTTTGATGGCAAAGTACCCTGGTTTTCGAATCTTCGACAATTTGAAGCTGCTGTCAACGGTAATAAATGGAGTTCACAAGAGAAGGCACGTGCCCTAGTACTTGCTCTTCGAGGTGAAGCTATGGAGGTTTTAAGAAACGTTCCCGAGGAGAAGCAATGCGATTATGAAACCATTGTGATGTGCCTGGAAACGAGATATGGCGAAACGCACTTGCAGGAAGTTTATAAGGCGCAGCTGCAAGGACGAAGACAAAAGTACAATGAAAGCCTTCAGGAGTATGAAGCTGATATTGTACGACTAATTAACCTGACATATCCAGCCTATCCAGAAGAAATTAAACAAGAGTTAGCAGTAGGTAGTTTCATTGAAGGCTTACGTGATCCGGATATGAACCAGGCGTTAAAAATGGCCAGACTTAAGAAAATATCTCAAGCTCTTGCATATGCACTTCAATTTGAAACAGCTAAACAAACATCCAAGAATCAGGCAAGACTTCGAAGAATGAACATTGTACCCGAAGAAGGCAATCCTGACAACGAATTGACAAGAGTTATAAAAGAGCTACAAGAAATCGTACGTAAAAAGCAAACAGACGGAGACAACAGTATGACCTTCCTACGAAGAAACAGCATCTTTGCTGGAAGTGTGCCAAAGGAGGTATGTTCAAAGAAATTGTACCAGATCAATTGCCCCTGCAAGTAGGCCAGAAGACTTTCAAGGGCGAAAGCTGGCTAGGTGCGACCAAGCCCCATCAACATCAATAATAAAAGTATCCCGGCTGCAAAATAATGGTTCCATCTTGGTAGTACCTGGAAATGTATGCGGTCGGGAATGTGAGATGGTACTAGATACTGGTTCCACACATACCATCGTGAGGCCGAACATCGTAGCCCATTGCAAAATATTCCGCCCTGAGAAGAATTATATTTTGGAAACTGCCAATGGAGAAGTCATTCCAATTAAAGGCATACATGAAGCAAGAATAAGCCTGGGGACGACAACCTTTATACACGCTGTGTTTGTTGCTGACATAACGCCTCACCTATCTCTACCCCGCTGTACAAAAAATAGGGTTATTGTCTCGAAAATTGCCTCCACTCCGATTTTGACCAAATTTGGCATACGGGGCTTTTTGGGACGCTGATCACGAATTTAAAAACATTTTTTTTCGGTAACGTTTCGTTTTCGAGATATTCATCATCAAAGTTGAAAATCAAACTAACCTCATTTTCACTATATTCCCCCTTCTTTTTGCACAGAATTCTTGATTTATACAGTAAATCGGCACACATAATTTCTTCATAAACAACTTATAAAAATTGTTTTTTTATTTATTTTTACCTTTCTCTATTTAATTGCGAAGTTTTAATTTCAAAGGCCGCGGTCATATTTGCTGATAAAATCACTAGTGTATACATGGTTGCGGCGCTTGAAAATGGAGGTTAACAATCAAATGGAAAAAAGGGTGTAAAATAAATAAAAAAACAAGTTTTTAAAAGGAGTTTATAAAATATTGTATACCAATTTGGTGTATAAATCAAGAATTCTATGCAGAAAGAAGGAGGAATAGTATAAATAAGGTTAGTTTCATTTTTAACTTTGATAATGAATACCTCGAAAACGAAACGTTGCGCCCCGAAAAAAACCCGTATACCAAATTTGGTCAAAATCGAGACAATTACCAAAAATAGATTTATTATGTATTTTCACCTCTTTTATGGATACTTTTTATAGTTTGAAGCTACCACCGATTACAATTTTTTTTTTATTTGTAAAATTTAGTATTTTTTAGAACTTGTGCCTTTTACTCTCGTTACTACTCACCTATGTTATTCCCGAAGTGCCACGGAAAGTAGAAATTAAAAGACTAGAAGATCAAAGAATCCTAAGAGATACTAAGCTGCAAAGAAGCAAGGATCAGACAAGTCTCCTAAGAATAAAAACAGATGGAACTTCTGCAGGCACGAGCCAATAGTTTAATATTCTATAAATTATTTTCCTCTTAGTTACAGCTGTATTTTTATTTATGTCACTTGTTTAATTTAAAATAAAACGTATTTAAAAGAACGATGGCTGATTAAAAACCAAGTCCATATTTTATGACAACTTTTCAAACAAACGCTAGTGTAATTGTTGTTTTGTCAAAGTTTTAATACTAATAAAATATTTATTCTATCAAGAAATAATTTGTATAATATATTTTTATAAATCAGGTGAACAAGATTAACATGTCAGTGCTGGTTATAAAAACAAACCAGTGAGCGATGGTTAACACCAATTCATAAAGGCAAAGACAATTAAGTTTTTATGCGCAGACGTCAATTATACATCCACATAAAAAAATGGTATGTACTCTACATACTACATGTGTATTCCAAAGTAGTATTTCCCTCTGAACCCGAATCCGGCGTCAAACTTGAGCTATCACACAGAAACTTTCTAACCTACAAAAACATCTCTAAAATACCAACAATTCACAAAAAAATACCAGGAGAGACACAACAAAATTGTATTTTAATTTCCAAATGCGTATTTATTAAAAAAGACCATGCAAAATGGCAATCCAGCCTCAGAATGGATCCCTTAAATTTTTTCTAACTTCAAAATTAACGTTAGAAATTATCAGGTCTGTTGTTATTCAGAAATATTTTACACTATTTTACACTTTTGTACCCACCTAGTACTAGAATAAAACTTTGATAGGAGCGCTTACGTAAAAAAAGTGTAAAATATGTCTATATCTGAAAGTGAGAAGGGTGATAAACATCACTGCAACTAGGCCTCAGTGGGCCCGTTGTGTTACCTCCTAAAGGGAACTCCTTTCTCAGTACGCCGCCTATCCTACTGATTTAAAGTAGGTGACAACGTCGCCGACGGGAATCTCCTTAATGTCGGCCAAAGAAAGCCAATACTCGCCCAGTATGGATCTTCTCTTTGAGGAGAGTGGAGGGCAGTCACAAAGGATGTGCTCTACCGTCTCGTCTTCCTGTTTACTTACACCCTCTACTAAATAGGTGTTTTCGCAGTTGACAATGTCCAGCAAGAACGCCCGCGATTAGATGAAGCCTCGCCCTAGGCATTGCCAAGTAATGTTTAGCTGTATCTGTCAGGAACTCCCTGGAAAAGTTAGTTTTCTGTTTCATCCCATTTTCTTGTAAACTGCTGATAAGAGTGTCTTTTGATTAGGTCCCTCATCGCAGACCCTATCAGACCTACGAAAGGTTCAGGTCCAAAAGGTTTGGTCCTAGCAGTCTTCCTGGCCAACGAGTCAGCGATGCGGTTGCCTTTGGAGTGCGCGTGTCCTTTGGTCCAACAGAGAGTGACCACATTCCTGCTGGAAGCGTCCACAAGGGCACGGTGACATTCTAGTACCAGACCCGAGGTGTAGCGTGTCTCCTTAGGGCTAGTAGTGTCTGTTCCTACTGCTTATTTCTGTGATTATGCCTGTGAGGTGAGTTTGGAGCACGCTTGCCAACTCACTTATAGCCCATTTGATGTTTAAGTTAAGGGATCTACAATAAATTCCACATCCCGTACCTTCTTTTGTTTTCGAACCGTTTGTGTAGATGTTGATCACACCTGCCATGTTTGTGTTCGATTCTCCTTTGATGTCAATTTTGTAGGGTTTGTTAAAAACAAAACATGGCGCAATAGAGTCCACTTTCGCCTGCAGTAGTGGAAGCGAACCTATCGCCTCACTCCAAAAACGACGTTTCTGTGCGCCAACTTCTACGTCGGGCATTATACCAACAGTGCGGAGACGCAACATAACCGTCAAAACAACCTCCTTGACGAATATGTCAAGGGGTGTGGGGTTTAGGATTACCTCCATGGCCATGGTTGGTGTTGTTCTCATGGCTCCGGTAGTATCTGAATAATAAACAGACCTATCATTTGCCAAAAATCAATAGATTTACGCCAAAATTAATTTTTGGGGATTGTTGATTTGAAGTCAGGTTGCAAAACCTCAAGCCGGCGGATCCAATATGGCGAAGCCAAGGGCGGACCAAATATACCAAAACTCTTCCGATTTACGCCAGATTCCGCACATAAGGTTTTGAGAATTCGCCGATCATGAATTTGGGGTAAATTTAAAAAAGGGGAAATCTGAAAAATTGTTGCCCGAAACGAGTGTAGTTGGAATTTGGTAAATCATTAGACACCAAATTTGTTAGCTACCATGTCGCAGTTGTGCCATTCCTAAGTTGGGCGACTTTACGGTGCTGTTTATAAAAATACAGTAAAATAGTACTTTCTCCCGAGGTTTTATAATTAAATTATTTAACCTGCAGCGGTGTTTCAAAACCTTTTGAGGCTATTAAAATCTGTATTCTTCCTTTTATTAAAAAGACAAAAATGTTCTTCTTAGGCATGGAGATGTCATTATAAAAAATAGATATGTAATATAAAATTTATCATATCATAACATCTTATCCTGCCGGGTTAGATTAAAGAAGAGTTTGCACTCTAAGGATGCAGCACGCTTGAGCTAGCACAAAGAGTTAAACTTCGAGTTGATCTAATGAGATCTAATAAAGTTAAGCAAAAAATATAATATAAAAAAAATGCTTATTTCAAAATCATTTTTATTAATAACCCTTTCAATTACCTATTAAACAACTTATATATACACTTCATAGAAAATAAATTAAATACAATTCTTAGTATAAATGTCAATATAAAAATACGGGTTTAGTTCCTAACTAAGTTTTTAGCAGTTTTGACCAGTAAAATTAATCATAGCCTAATTACGAGTATTTCATTTTTTTAACTCTTATTAAGTAACATACGTAATTACTACAATTATTCAAACAATGTAACTCTTAAAACAATTAAAGAGCTAAGAGATTTCAACATAACTGTAACAACTAATTTAGAGTGATACGAAGGCAAGGTGAAAAGTTCTCGGCCTAACAATGAAATACTGTGATTCTCAGTTAAAAAAGATTTTATTTTTGTACATAATATTCCCGGACCTTAACACACTTGGTCCAGCATTTCTTCAATAGCAGGATTCCTTCTCGGAAGTGAAAGTCTGGAAGGCTGTTAAAATATTCATCTACGACCCTCTCAACTTTTCATTGAACGCGAAACGCTTTCCAGAAACAAATTTCTTCAGGTATGGAAAGAGATAAAAGTCTGAGGGTGCCAAATCAGGAGAATAGGGGGGATGGCCAAGCAAATCGTTTAGTATATTTTAGTAGAATATCGTTCCACATCATCGGTGTAAAAATAATTATTAAACTCGAAAAAAAGTAAATCGAACGCATTTTAGAATAAACCATTACTATCTGAAATTCCCATTTAATGTAAAATTAGAAATTTGTAATATTGGGAAACAAAAACACATATTTAGCTGCCAATATTAAAAAAAGGATAGACAGAAATTTAGAAGCTACTATTTATTTAATAATTATTGTAATAACCCTATAAAAGTGAACGTAATATCTGCTAGTTAAGTTAAAAAGACGAAAAATATAAAGAGAAAAGAAAAATATTCATTGTGCAGGTCAATGTACGTCAAAAAAAAAAATATCTTATAACGTTTTTAAACTTATTTGAGAGAATCTAGAAAAAATATAGTAAAAAAAAGTGTTGTAAAAAACATAACGTTTTTCGTGGGATTTTGATGGATGCTAGCCCATTGGTATCATCTAGCTAGGTGCTCGCAAATATCAAAATCAGTTTTTCTTCACAGAATAAATTTAAAATTGACCTTATACCATTTAAAAAAGTGTTCCATATAGTCAAAATATCCCTAGGAACAGGACTTCTGGAATATACTCGCTAATAAAAAGGTGTATCTACTATAGAGTATTATTTAACGATTAAATGGCGTTAAAAAACATTATTTAATACGAATAAAAATATAAAAAATGTATATATTATATTATATATATATATATATATATATATATAAATATATATATATATATAATATATATATATTTCTATATATATATATATATATATATTATTTATATATATTATATTAATATATATAAATTATATTATATATTAAATATAATATATATATATATATATATATATATATATATATATATATATATATATATATATATATATATATTTTATATTTATATATATATATATATTCTTTTTTATAGTTTCCTTTCATTGGCGATTTAAAGGTTATGGACTGGCCAAGAAGCTCGGCAATTGATTCCACATAGTGCGAGAACTATACAGCTAAAGATACGGGCAAAAGATATACAACCCTTTGACAAAAATTGTTTTTTGTATTTCGATCGTTAACGTTTTAAAACGTCAATGGCTTTTTGCTAATAAAGTTGGGTTATCTGCTTTGCCCGTCGTAGCTCCATCTCTTTCGCAAATAAAGGCGTTGCTGAAATGGCGCCGGTCAACCTTTAAAACGTCAGTGTTTCCTTTTAATATTTTATCTTTAAAGAGAGTGTAAACTTTGTTGAAAGAAATTCTAAAACAAAAATTAATAAAATTTACGCTTTAATGTCTCATTCCAAATCATATTTTTTGAACCAATTAATTCAAGTCTCAGTCTAAATACCCATGAAAAATGTTAAGGTTATGTCATTTCAGTCATCAATTGAGGGGGAAATTAGGTTCGTGAAACTTATATATTCCCAGGAACACCAGGCATTTTAAACATGGGATTTTTTTGTTTCTATTTATCTTCAACTGGAAAACATAATTTATTTTAAAAATTTTATAGGAGGCAACTGTAATGCAAAATTCTTTTGTTTGTGATTTGTACGCTACAGAAGTACTTTTTGTATAGCGCTTAAACTTGTTGAAAAGTATGGACTTGTGGAAAAATTAAAAAATTACTTATAAAATCACATTTTCTAGAGTTTTCCTTGGGGTATTTTTAGTATCATCGCGTAGATCTTAGTAAAAAAACTTCTAGTAACCCAAAAAGATGTATCGGGTGTTTACACTCTTTTTAATAAAATAAAAACATAAATTCAAAAATCGACTTCCAATCTTACTCGACCATAATCTTCCACTGTGAAGACATCATTTGACAGGCGAAAAATAGACAAGAGCAATCGCCTACCGACCAGTCATAGATCACTCTCTTGTCACTGGAATCTACATTGACTCTCACTTTATTATCGTTTATTTTCTCCAGTGAGAAACATACCTAAAATCATTATATTTATACATTCACAATATAGTTCTAAAACCGTGATTATAAGGATAAAAAAAGGAGATTAATTAAATAAAACAATCCACGATCAGACAAATTCAGCTGCCCAGTTGAATCATCAAAACATAAAACGAACTTTATTTAATGAGATATTTTATAATGTAATTTTACTTCTTCACCTTCTTCTTCCCTGGGAGCCGTCTTGATTCACTACCGGAGGCAGCGCAGCCTCTTGGGCTTTTTGTGCCTAATATCCCATTATCTTTTATGCCAATCCTCCCATTAGTCTTGTTTCTACTAGTCTGTATAACCCCGGGACTGGCTGGTTGATATATTCCTGTAGGCTCATTTTTGGTTGCCCAAATAATGCCCGTCTTTTGTAATTCAACGCTTCACATTCGCACAGGATGTGGTAGGCTGTTTCTTCCCCCTAGTAGCACATTCTGCAACTTGGGTCCCCATTGTATGAGCCTATCTTTTGTAGGTATCCTCTTAGGTTATTGTGCCCTGTTAGCAGCCCTACTGTTATGCGAAGTCTTTTCCTACTTTGAGTAGTTCTTCCTGCGTTCTTTTGGATAGTCCCCTTATAAAGCTTTTTATTATATTATAAAATACTTGGTGTTTATTTTGGATCCATTTCCTGATTTGCCCCCGAACTGTGGTTTTGGTCACTCCAAGGGCAGGTTCTGATCTAAAGTATGGTGTGAATGATCCCTGTCTCGCTAGCTTATCCGCTTTTTCGTTGCCTTCTATTCCCGAATGTCCTTGTACCCACAGAAGAGTTACCCTGTTGCGTTCTACCAGGACTTTCAGTTCTTTTCGGCATTCCCATGTCAGCTTTTATGTTACCTTGGGGTTTAATAGTGCCCCTAGTGACGCCTGCCTAACTGTTATTATGCAGAACCACTTGTTCTCTAATTACTTTTTATTTTATCAGTAAGAATAGTGTAAAACAACACTGAGTTCCGGTAAATGCCAAACAATGAATCGTAGTTTCTTACATTTTTACAATTTACATATTTTTTTGGGAAACCTTTATAAACCTTGTGTATTTTTTCCGTAAAATGCCAAAGCACACTTGAGAAAATAATTTGAATTAAGAGATACAATATTAAATTAGTATTTTCTTAATGAGACACCTTATTTATTGGTTCTTTTTTGGAAGCGACTTTTTTCGTTACATATTAATAAACAGTGTTTCGTATTTACTTTTTTATTTTATGCAAGAAAAAAAAAAACAACAATAAATACCGGAAATGCCAAACACAAAAAGTCAGTTGTTTTTACTATTTTTAATACATATTGGTAAAAGTAAAATATATAAAATTAATGCTGTTGTCACTAAAAATAAATACGAAATCCTTTTTTTTATAAAAACGGATAAAAAAAGGGGATCAAAACGAACCAATAAATAAGGTGTCTGTTTTATGATGTATCTCTTATGTTTTATTTAAAAAGCCAAAACGCTGAAAAAAAAGTAAAAATATCTATCTATTATGTCATACCTTCAAACCCTTGGAAAATTTTGGCAAAACTGTGGATTTTTCAACACCATCAATCAATATTTTACCACTAGAGTCTACTAAAAAACTGCCAATCGGACAATCTTTCAAATTATTTAAATCTATACTTTGGTGTAACATTAATGCAAGAATGGCTTC
This sequence comes from Listronotus oregonensis, assembly GCA_019359885.1. Classification (NCBI taxonomy): domain Eukaryota; kingdom Metazoa; phylum Arthropoda; class Insecta; order Coleoptera; family Curculionidae; genus Listronotus; species Listronotus oregonensis. Next base: position 21,580 of record JAHBCN010001613.1, on the reverse strand, counting down.
AGATTTTGGATCTACATCTAAAATCTAAAACAAAGAATTTATAGTTTATTTGCTTCTACATAAAGTCTAGACTACCCCAAATAATTTGTGTTTCATCGTTAACTTAAAAAACCGCTCGAACATGTCAATTAATTTCTTTCCCTCCCACATTTTGACGTAACCTATTTGTTTATCTAATGACAGCTGTCAAAGTTATGACGTAATGGCAACATATGGCTTGTGATACATCGTTTGAAAACTCTTATCTCATACAGTGTGCCTCTAAATTTCAACGCAATTCTGTCAAGCCATTTCAAAATGGCGTCCATTTAAAAGTGTAAAATATCCTTATTTAACTAAGAGTAAATGACTAATTATTCCGTTTAATTTTTTTTAATTAAAAAAAAGCATACCAGTGATGGCGAAAAAAAATATGCAAGACAATCCGTTATTTACAATCTTAAGGACCTAATTAAATCATCTAAAAGATAACGAAGATCTGAGTTACCAGCTTAAAAACAATGTTAACAAAAATTTCACCATAAAAAATATCCCACAAGATTCAAAAAGGGTTCTTCATTGCTTTTTTAAATAAAAGAAATAAAACCAAGAATAACAAGTCATTCACTCCCACGATCAGTTAAATAAAGATATTTTTTTTACTTTTAAACGGACGCCATTTTGAAATGGCTGAAATTGTGTCAAAATTCAGAGGAGTTCTGTATGATATAAGAGTTTTTAAATGATGTATCACAAGCCACTTGTTGTCTTAAAAAAAATCCGATGACATCATAATTTTGAAAGCTGTCAATAGATGAACAAATGAATTACGTCAAAATCTGGGCGAGAAAAAAAAATGACATGTTTGCTTCGGAACTGGATACAAAACTGGTGCGCGCGGCATGAAAACACTACCGCAGACCCAATCATCAAAAATAATGTTTAGTTTGGAGTGCCAGGCAAACACAAAATAATTTAATGTTGTTTTATGCTAATAAAGAATGGAAAGTTTTAAGTCAACAAAATTTGGTAAAACGTTGGTTATATTAAGGTATAAACTAGAGATAGTCCGGGTAAATCTGTAATTCACCTTTAAATGATTTTAGAAGGACATGAATCGAGATAAGACCTTTTGCATTCTCTTTAGAAACAGATCAACTACGAAGTGTCGGAAAGGGATTTTGGATCCTACGAAAGAAAGTGTGTTTTATCCCATTTTTTACCCTTTTTACCCCCCAATCATAAAATTATTTAAAAAAGTTTCTTTTTCCATTTTTAATAATTAATGTATGATTATTGGGCCACTGAATTCGAATATTATATTAGAAATTACATTTGAGGGCTTAGAAGGGCTAAATCACACTTTTTTACCCCCTGCACCCCTAAAACATACATTTTGCTAAAAAAAATTTTTCCCATTTTAAATGGTACATATAGTTTTTGGGCCACTGAATTTAAATATAATATTAGTAATTACATTTAAGGGCTAAGAAGGGCTCAATTTACCCTTTTTTACATCTTACACCCCCAAAACATACATTACGCTAAGAAATTTAAAAAAATATATGTAAAAAACGTTTTTTTAATTTTTTTGGAGCCACATTAATGTATACCAAAATAACAAAAACAAATTAGTATTTTACGGGATATTCAATCAAACCCCTTGTCATACATCGTCCCTTCAAATTAAAAAATTAAGAAAAAATAATGTATATAGGGTAAAAGGAACTAAAATAGAGGTAAACTAACCAATACTAACCCCTATTATTCCTGGTATTAGATTTTAATTCAGTGGCCCAAAAAACCTATGTACCATTAAAAATAGGGAAAAACGTTTTTAAGCAAAATATATGTTTTAGGGGTGCAGGGGGTAAAAACGGTGAATTCAGCCCTTCTTATTGTTAGCCCTTAAATGTAATTTCTAATATCACATTCGAATTCAGTGGCTTAAAAAACCTATATGTACCATTAAAAATGGGAAAAAAACTTTTTTTTAGCTAAATGTATGTTTTGGAGGGTAAAGGGTAAATTTAGCCCTTCTAAGCCCTCAAATATAATTTCTGATATCATATTCAAATTCACTGTCCCAAAAAACCTATTGTACAGGGTTTTCCATAATTGCGCACCCCTTTAAAATCTTATTTTTATAGATAGAAAAAATAGTTTATATGAAAGTTGCAGGATTTTTATGAAGATTTTCATGGTGTAAGATAGAAAAACAAATGATGATCGGAAAATTAACAAATCACTATCTATACTTCGTTTTTTTAAATGGAAACCCTGTTATAATGATTGAAAATTAAATTCTGCAATCTTCCTTTTCAAATATATAAACTATGTGTTGGATAAAGAGTGCGTTATTGAATTTAAAATCTGTTCTTATAACCATAGATAAACAAAGTTTGAAAAGTTAATTGCGTTACCATGGTCTCTTGGAAACTAAAAAAATATAAATATTTACAAATAATTTTGTTTATCCATGGTAACTATGGATAGAAAAGATTTTAAATTAAATAACTTGCAACTTGTTTATCCAAACATAGATAAGTTATATATTATTTAATCTTCATGAAAAATCCTGCAAATTTCATATAAACTATTTTTTTCTATCTATAAAAATAAAGATTTTAAAGGGGTGCGCAATTATACGAAAACCCTGTACCTATGTGTGCTATTGAAAATAGGGAAAAAACTTTTTTTTAGCGAAATGCATCTTTTAGGGGTGTAGGTTGTAAAGAAAAGGTGTATTCAGCCCTTCTAAGCCCCCAAATGTAATTTTTTATATTATATTCGAATTCAGTGGCCCAAAAAACCTAAATTAACTATTAAAATGAAAAAAGAAACTTTTTTTAATAATTTTATGCTTTGGGGGTAAAAAAGGGCAAAACATGGGGTGAAAAACACCCCCTTTCGTAGGATCCAATATTCCATCCCGACATTTTGTAGTTAAACTGTTCCTAAAGAGAAAGTAAAAAAGTTTCCTCTCGATTTATGTCCTTTTAAAATAAGTTCTAAATTTAAAGTGTTTTTTAACAGATTTACCCGTAATATGAGAGAAATTGACCCTTTAAAGGGCTTAAAAAAACATATTAAGTCCCGCAAGGGGTATGATACTTTAAATTCTTTATTTTTATGTATTTATTTATTTTTTTAAATAGCACTTAAAAAAACATTTTACTTACTTAAACTATAGCATATTAGAATTAAATCCAATATTTAAGAAAAACATTAACCATAAGGAAAATGTCGAGAATGTTAACAACTTAATCACTAATTGTTTTTTCATTCTTTAAAAATGTTTGCCTTAATCATGAACTTTTTGGCAAATACTGCATAAAAGCACCCCAAAGAATAATTATAAGTATATTTTTTCAAATTATTAATCACAAAAATATTACAACAGGCGTATTTTCTGAAGCAGTAGCGCATGGTTTAAACTACTGATTATCACATCATTGTACAAGCATCCCTAAGAAGACAGCATAATCAAACTAAAATTTGATTTCAGAAATAAAACGTGAAAAGAACTGTCTTCCAAATGATTGTGTGTGTTAAGGCTGTACGTTAATAAATTTTGCATAACACAGCAGTGAAAACTTGGTTTTAAATATTCACCAACACATTTTATTCTTTAACTTACAGTAAATTCCACGGAATCATCCAAAGACAGTGACGGTCCATCCGAAAAAATAATTTTTCCTGCAGTTTCAGTACGCAAAATCTTATTTTCATTAGTCAAAATAGCTCCGTCAGTCTCTTTCCATGAAAACCACTTGATTGTGGTAGATCTAACTTGTGGAACAGACCAAGGACTCCACTCAGAGCTTCCATCAAACTTGCAGCATATTCGAAATGAGTATGGTTGTGAGATTTGTATGTCTCTTAAGCGATACTGAGTATCCAAACCTTAAAATAAAAAAAATGTTTAAAAGGAGTCACATTTTTCTTCTAATGTGAGGACAGTCCATGAAGGCTTACAGCATTAGTACTAACGTGCTTTAAGTGTACGTAGAGACGCAAGACTTTAAGATATTGGGAACTGAAACTAAAAAACTGGCGTCCAATAAGATAACATTAAAACTGGAATTTCTTAACTTAAAGAAAGAAGCATAGAATCAAAACAATTCGTGTAAGGTGAAAAGCATTTAGCATGGTAATGTTAAAATTAGAACTAATAAACATTCAACATATGTTAAGAAAATAAAACAAGTCCACAACAATATATAAACGTCAAGGCAAGTTTTCACTTCACAGTCACCTATATGAGGTGTAGACATGTAGCTAACAATTGAAATATTTAAACACAGAGAATAAGTATAAATAAGTAACCTTGCCGATAGTCGGGAGTCCGGAGTGAACCATTGCGTGTTGAGGAGCCCTAAGTGGGCTAGTCCCATGTGCTTTATACTGGGTGCGGCGAGTAGTAAAGAGATACAAAGGATTTCAGTTATAGTTGGGGACCTGAGTAAAAGTCCTTGATAAGACTCGTGAACAACTAACTGACCGAGAAGAAAATTGGTAAATCATGATCAACTTTCACCAAAAGGCACCCAAAGATCTCAAAATGGAACTTGTCAGAAAAAGATCAGTAAATAAAGCAGATACATTTAGCAGAATATATAAAGGTAAGGTAAATATCGATAAGTAAATCCAAAACATACCGCATAAATCTAATATATGGTCAGGAAAATGTAATGCAAGAGAAATCAATGCAAATAAATGTATATACATTTTCAAACTAATTTTTTTCGTTTCAATGTTAAAAAAAAACTATACGTCAGAAAACCAAAAGATTCAAAGAAATTTAAGCTGCTTAAAATTTCAAATATCAAAATTTAAAATTTATTAAGTTTTCTATAGAATAAAATGCATTCTAAATTAAAATGTTTCTTTTGTTTTCAAAACGTCAAAAATTAAATTCATGACACTTCTTCAGCCTCCAGAACATAGTAGCCGGATTTATCCTATGCCTAGGGATGGAAAAGGGAACATTCAAATATAATCTGGAATTTTATTCTCAAAACAAAACGAATGGCGCTATTTCTTTTGAATGAAAGTGCCAAACCAAATAATTTGTTGCAAAGACTTTAAGTACAATACCGGGAACACACCTTATCAAAACCCCGATGTCTAATCGGTAAAAGAAGTTTAAGGAGGGCCGTAAAACGGTCGAAAGTTTGCCTCACGCGATACGTCTGAAAACTTGGACAACACAAACCACCAATAAAATAAAAATATTATTAATAATATAATATTTTATATTTTTGTCCTTAAAGTATCACAAACATTATGCATTAGTTTTGGTAATATTGAGGAAATCACCCACTCCCATCTGCATTTCCGAAGAGTTTGCGGAAGACCAATAGCAAGATCGCTGACAATAAACAGTGACATGCTGAAGTCTCTACTAACCCTGAAGATAAGGCGTTTTTTTATTCCTTACTTACTGCGACAAAACCCATGTTTACCATTTTACCACCATATTTTACCCTCAAAAGCAAATACCACCATGGTTAAGTAATAGGAAGATAGTTATTTTAAAGTTGTTTCACCTGAATTTAGCAAAATAGTATAATTTATTTTTTCTGTAAAATTAACTTTTTTTTCAGACTTTTCTGTTTTATGAATACTAATATGAAAATATATATAAACCATATTTTTTACCTTTGTAACAATCAATGAAATTTACAGCCAAGTTTTTGTCTTTTACAACATCACCATATGCTCTTTGAAGCCTAAACTCCTGTATGTCTTTAATTCTTTCCTCGTTGTTTTCAAAAGACTGCTGCCACTCTACTAATATTGCACCAGGTTTGGGAGTAAGGCATTTTATCTAATACAAAAAAATATCACTTAGAAAAATACAAGATGTCCTATACCAGTAAACTTTAGGCAAATTTACTTATTCATAAGAAATACACATCACAATTAGTGTACAAGTCAAAAAAAGAAAAGCTATATTTTCGCGACTAGGCGGCTTATAGGAGTGTTTTTAAGCCTCTTAAATCGTGACGTCATTGAAAAATTGATCGCAAAAATGCATGACTTACAACAATGCCAAAATGACATCATATGACGGAATGTGGACCAGGGGCACTATTCTTGGTCATTCGCATCTTTCAGGATACGTTGAATTTACATTTAATTTATTAACAGATTTGACGGATCTTGAAAGAAACGAATGGCCAAGAATAGCGTCCCTGCGCCATACATATTACATTGTTCATGCCCTCAGTAGTCATGGCGCTTCACAAAATTGCACAAAAGAATGTGTGTTTTATGTCATATTGCCTCTGGCTTACAAATTTGTTGGCGTCCTCTAGAGACGGCTAACAAAAGCTGCAAGACGCGGTAAGCGTGACGTCAGGACTAATTCGCTAAAATTGCACAGCTGTGAGCGCCTCACCGCTGCACTAACCACAAATTCTTCAGACCAAAATTAGCCGATTTAAGTAAACTTACCTTAGCACAAAGTGACTTAGTTTGGGCGCTAGGCGGCGCTGAAGTGACAAATTTAAAATCGTTTTTCTGGATTAATTCAAAAACTGCTGATACTATTTTGCCAAAATTCGGTAGGTTGGCCTGGCTTTATGGGGCAAAAAACCCATGTCACAATCATGATTAATATCAGTACATGAGCGTAGAACCTGGGTTTTTTTATTAAATGCTTTTCTCATATTTCTACGCCAAGTAGTACAAAGTTGCTTAGTATGGAAACTAGACGGCGCTGAAAACCATTAAGATTGTCACTTTAGCGCCGTCTAGTGCCCAAACTAAGCAACTTTGTACTAAGATAAGTTTGCTTTACTGGGCTAATTTTGGTCTAAGGAAAATTTAATGAGCTTTTTTAAAGATCTTTTGGTAAAAACTACGGCAAATTTTTAAAAAGCAAATTTCTCGAAAACCTTAAAGAAATCGAGTTTTATTAAGAGTACCTTTTTTGTAGCCTATAAGTTAGTTAATTTATCCCCTCTTGTTCCATTGGCGTAGAAATCTGAAACAAGCATTTAATAAAAAAACCCAGGTTCTACGCCCATTGACTGAATATTAATCATAATTGTGACATGGGTTTTTTTGCCCCATAAAGCCAGGGAAACCTACCGAATTTCGACAAAATAGTATGAACAGTTTTTGAATTAATCCAGAAAAACAAATTTAAAATTGTCACTTCAGCGCTATCTAGCGCTCAAACTAAGTAACTTTGTACTAAGGTAAGATTACTTAAATCGGCTAATTTTGGTCTGAAGAATATGTGGTTTGTTTTTGTAAAGACGTTTTACAGACACCCTGTATTTGGCATTAATATTAAAAATATGCAATAGAAATAAGCGGGGGGTTTAAATAGGACCTGGAATATCATTCCCAGAATCATGATAATTATTTATTTTATCATCTCGGACCGACAATTTCGATTAGCTGTAGATTAAAACCACAAAAAGATGTTAATGTTACTGGTCAAACTTTAAAAACGTGAGTTACTGTGTTCCACAGGGTTCGGTTTTGGGACCTCTGCTATTTTTAATATATATTAATGACATCGCCCAGCTTAAAATAAGTGGTAAATTAACTCTTTTTGCAGATGACACATCAATTTGTTGGTCTGGTGACAATCCCATTGCACTGCAAAACTTAATTAATAAAGACCTTGAAACAGTGAAGCAGTGGTTTGATGCAAATCAATTGTCTTTAAATATTTCAAAAACTAAATTTAAGGTATTTTCTAAGAGAGACACAATTTCAATTAGGATCAACAATAATATAATACATAAAGTATCAAATTATAAGTTTTTAGGTCTACATATTGATAATAATTTTAAATGGGAAACCCATTTCAACCAAGTATGTAAACATCTAGCATCTTTCCTTTTTGCTTTAAGAACGGTCTCTACAGAAATAAACAATGCCAAAATATCCTTGGAGGTATATCATGCTTTGTTTGAGTCACGCATTAGATACGGAATAGTTTTTTGGGGATATACAACCCTTTGCAGGTCAAACATAATTTTTTTGCTGCAAAAGCGAGCAATTAGGATTATAGGTAATACAGATAGAATTGCACACTACAGGCCACTATTTAAATCTTTAAAAATCCTCACGTTTTATGACATGATTGTTTATGAGAGTGTCACTTTTTTACATAGAAAAAAATGAGAAACGGGGCGATATACATAATTACCCTACCCGAATATGGGAAGACTTAAACCTACCCCAATCTCTTAAAATGGTTACCAGAAATAGTTTGCATCACCACGGAAGGTACTTATATAATAGAATTCCTCTAAATATAAGGCGGCTTGATACCAAGCGTTTTAATAAAGTTATCAAAAGTGCATTGTTGGAAAGACAAACTATTCTTTGGATGAGTTTATTGTAAACACAATCCCCATATTAAGTTATTTACTATATAGAGAAACTACATTTTTAAAGTGCCTTGTGATTTTAGAATTCGTTATAGGAGACCTATATTACTATTGTTGTTCTTAAAGCTTTGTTTTAATAAGATATTATTTTGTATATAACGAAAAGTTTTTGACTTTTTTTAATACTGAAGTTTTGTATGCCTTTTATGTTTTTAGCATATGCCTGTTGTATTTTTGAGTGTTATTTTACTTTTTTTAAATTTAGACTTTAACTAGTTTAGTTTTATGATCACATTTTTATTTGTGTTTTTTATTTTTCGTCTTGTTGGGGAAATTATGAATTATAATTATTATTAGTACAACTGATAAATTAAATGGAATACCATATGTACTAGTTTTAAGTGAATTATTGTACAGCTTTTTAGCTTTTCAATAAATATTGATTTGATTTGATTTGGTAATATATAATCAATATTAATTTTTTATTTTGCTCAATGACCGACCAAGCCACCTGGGTTCGATTCCCAGAGCTCAAAAGACATATATATGCCAACTGCCCTTGCCGCGTCGAGACACCGCTTCCCGCCTCGATTTCTACTTAATAAATCTTCAAACACAAAGTTAAGTTAAAGTATTTATTATACAAACCTGTACAGGTGCAATCCTAAACACTTCTCCAAAATTTAAACCCAGATTTTTGAAATCATTTTCATAACATGGCTCATAATAAAACGAAATATAAGGCACTTCCTTGGGTTCAGGTACTTCTGGCAAATTTCCTATTAAGTTAGCATTATCTAAAAATTCTGTTATTTTCTCTATACCAGATTTTGATATTTGAGATCCTTGGTTTATTAAAGATTTTGTTCTGTCTATATTTTTCTCTATAATTGTGGCACACTGGGCAAGAGGTAAAAGTCCTTCATTTTTAGCCTGAAAAATTGCTTGGTAAATTTTTAATACATCTGATAAAATAATAATATAGCTTTTTTTGTTTAAGTATAAAACTTATGTCCTATCTATAATTATCAGGGTGTACCTAAATTACTAAAGAATCCGATTGTGTTAATAGAAAATTTTAGAGTCCTTTATACATAAATAAAAAACAAAACAGTTTTATATTTAAAAAAGTAATAATAATACCAAAGATATAACATTACCTTGTCTGACCTACTAACGGCCGAGTGTGATCGCGTTGTTAAATTTAGCGATGGACTTAGCAATTGTTAAAAGTTAACAACGGTTGAGAATGTTTAACAAAACGTCACTGTCAGTGTTATTCAATGATTTTAGTAGGCAACCTGTGACATTTTGTTAAACATTCTAAACCGTTGTTAACTTTTAACAATTGCTAAGTCCATTGCTAAATTTAACAACGCGATCATCACTCGGCCGTAAGTCTTACAGAAATTCCAATACTCTTTATTTGCTTCCAAGACTCAGAGACTTTAGTATAATGCAATAAAAAGTGCTGGTCTTGTTAAAAATAAGAAAACATAGTAATCCTTTTTTTTAGTTGAAAATAGTCACATTTTCAATTTATAAATAAAAATATTATTCCTTTGTATCCAGTTTTTCTTTCGACATCGACAGTTTTTAAGTTATTTATTAACTAAACTAGTTTTGGGCATTTTTACAAAATCCTCTTTAATTAAAAAAAAAAACATGAAAATATGGACAAAAAATAGCACCATTTTGAAAACAAATTATTTTGTCTAGTACTGTTGATATACTGAGACAGGGAAAAAGCTGAAATGAATTAAATGAAGATTTAAATTAATGTTTGGGGAAAATGCTTAGATCCATTAACTTTTATCAAGGACACACTTTTTACAAAAAAAAAAGAATCATAAATAATGAGTTTTCTGATGAATATAGCTTTAGAAAATTTTTTTTAGATAAAATGTTTTTATTAAATTTGTAAATTTCATAAATAACTTTAGTCAGATGTGAAATAGAAAATTCATACTTACTAAATATTATTATAAGTGTACAAAAATTTAAAAATAGTCATTTTCCATCAAGATAATGTGTACTTTCCTTAATTAACCTTAATTTAAAATTACTTTATCTGAACTTTTGATATGTATCCATATCACATAGATACAACCATATTTGCCTCCATTTATTCAGTTTGTCCTGTACACAGGACAATGACCTTAACTATTTTCAAACATTGGTTCAAGCTTATTCTAAAATCTTTTTTCTTAATAAACTGTTAATGTTGTTTTATAAAATGTGATATGTGACTTGTCAGCGAAGCAACTCTCTTCTTGAAACATAACAATGAACAGGTTTATTGATCTCCTTACAATAATTATAACCTTTTTAGGTAATCTTAATTTCAACTTGATAAAACTATTCCTGACAATTTATTATTCACATTTTTAAAAGGATCATCGTGAAAGTACATAGTAGGCAGGTTTAAAGTGAGTTATAACACCCTTTCACGTTTCTTAATGGAACTATTGTATGTAGTGCAGTTACAAGTATTGTAAGCTTTTTTATTTTGTATGTATTTTTAAGTTTTTTTATGTTTTGTATGTTATTTCTTTTATATTAATTTTTGTACCATTTAGGGATTTATCCCTGTAGTGTACTTTACTGTGAATAAATAAATAAATAAATCTCCTTTACAGAAATAAGTTATAAACCACCAAAACAACTGCTTTCTAGGTAAGTCTTAATTTCAACTTGATAAAACTACCTGACAATTTTATTATTCACATTTTTTTTTAAATAAGTGATCATTCGGGTGAAGAGTACACTAGGTAGGCAGGTTTAAAGTGAGTGGGTATAACACCCTTCCACCGCGACCGATCGGTCTATTGTGGCTCACACCCTTTTATATTCCTCCCACCAGGTCCAGATCTTTCACCTCCCCGGCAACAAGGTGTCATTGCCGAGGATTGCGAATCTTAGTCGTGCCATTGCTGGGCACGAACACAGTATGTGTTCTGCCGATTCATCCCCCTCCATGCACATGCGGCAATCGGCGTCTTCCACTAGGCCGATCTTGTGCATGTGGTATTTCAATCTGCAGTGTCCCGTGTACAGTCCCACTAGAGTTTTAAGGTGTACCCTTGATTACTCCAGTAGTTTGACAGTACATTGTAGGTTCGGTGGGCTTATAAAGGCCTTCGAGTGTCTGAGACCCGGAAGTCCATGCCAGTACCGAAGATTTTCTCTTTGTGTCCAAGCTGATATGAACTGCTTGACCATTCCATAAGATATACCGATGACCGGTTCCGGCCCTGTGAATTTTGTCTCCGCCTCCCTTTTGGCAAGGAGGTATGCGGATTCATTATCCTCTAGGCCGTTGTGTCCAGGTATCCACAGTAATGTAACCTTATTGTTTTGATCCAGTTTGGTCAGGGCATCCTTGCAATTCCAGACGGTTTTCGAATTGCACCAGCTGGATTCAAGAGCCTTAAGAGCTGCTTAACTATCGGAGAATATTTTTAACTGTCTTACGTGTGCAGTGCCGATCAACCAGCGATCTAGCACACATCTCAATAGCAAATACCTCCGCTTGAAATATGGTAAGAGTACACTAGGACATCAATCCTGATTGTTCAATGAATGACATAAGGGCTTCAGTAAACTTTAACTCCATTTTTTAACAGCAGTATTTATTTTTTTTTCACTTACTTGTTACACCATAATAAAACAAATGTCTGAAAAAATTGATTTTTCACTCACATTATCAGAAATTAAAATAATTTCTTTATTTCCCACACAAAATACAGTAAAGTAATATGGCCGACTAATGTGAAAAAAGTGAGAAAGAATACATACAGAAAGAGATGATATGATGCCGTTTTGTTTACGATTCCCTTCTTGAATCAGCAATGTTGCCAGATGTTTTCTAAAAAGGTATTATTATGGAAGATTGTTTTTTTTTCCATTTACCAGAAATAGAGTTTTTAATAGAATAAAACTATTCATAACTAACAAACAACTTCTAAGCTATTACCTAGTTCTGGTTAGTTCCTGGTTAGTTGTCATTATGTTTTCCCCATTAAATTGTAAGTTTTCTTTATCATAAATGCGTCGTCGAACACAATAAAAAAAAATGTGCTATTTTAATTTTTCGATTTTTTATAGGCAAAAATGGGGTGAACCTCACTTCCAGATAATTACCCTATTTAAATTTTTTTTTTGTAATTTGTGTATTATTATCTAATCCATAATGGTTTAAAGCTAAATTTAAATATATTTCTTTTGATCCAGCCATGTCGCAAAATCTGTCCTTTTATTTAATCTAAAACAGTGTTTTTTTTTTCATCTTTTAATTTCATTTTTCTCTGCAAAAAGGCATTTTCTTTATTTTTTCTTATTAAAATCTACTTAACAAAATGTGTTCTTTTTATCTGTAATATTTATTTTTTTTATATCGAATGGAGCTAAACAGCACCAGACTCTGACATAAGTATTTAAACACACACATACTATCGAAATATAGTAAGTACCCAGCCATGTTGATAATCAATATCTAAATACTCAGAAAATTTTCTTTTTGCACATTGTGAGAGGAGATTCTGTGACAGTAAGTCCTATATCACTAACTATTTATTCAATCTTGTTTAAACCTCTTTTCTCTGATGTTTTATCAAAAATATAAGAAATGTCACAAAAAAATAAAATCAAAATAATCAACCCACATTGCATAACGAAATTTAAAACCCAATAACATTCAGGACTGATTCAATCGCAAAATAATTGCTCAGACTTCCCTGATCTTACTACTGCTTTTGACTGTGTCTTATCTCCTCTTGATCCTTTTCATAGATATAAGTTCCACAGTGTAAATCTCTTAACTTATTTAACAAACTTGCTTTACTATATATCAAACAATAGCAAAATTTCATCAAAGAGTGAAGTCAAGTATGGATAACCCAAGACCGATTTTAAAATGTAAACTTTGTTATAAATATATATTTTTTTACCTTACTGAAATATTGTGACTACTTGTGAAAACGCAAACGCATGCACATTCATTAATAGATAAATTTGAATTTTTTAAGATGTAAAACATAAATCCCACTCTTACTTGTTCAGCCTTTTTATGCAAAACATTTTCCCTTTTTTCCAAGATTTCTAATAAACTTTTTTTGAGGTTAGAAAATGTTGATTGTATATTTTGCTTCGTTTCTTCGAAAGTATTTAAAATCTGCTTTTCGGCATTGGCTATTTCTGTTCTTAGACTATTTAAATTCTCCAAATATAATTTTGCAGCACTTATAGTTTCTGAAATTTCTTTATATTCGTAATCCATGTTTTGTTGACACTTTTTGTTTATAAACAGCTGTTGCGGTGTTTGTCATAGAAAAAAGACAGGTTAGGTTTGTGCTTGTTCAGAGGGGCGCGTTCAGAAACTGACGGTAAAGGGAAGGAAAAGGTAGGGCAAGGGAAATATGCGCATTTAGTATGACGTCATGGCCCCATCTTTTATTAAGATTAAGATAGGTCAGGGTCCAGAAGTGTGTTAATTTTAAAACGTAGGATAAGTTAACTTTTTCTCAACCTGACGCCATAGGTAAATAGTCCAGTATGGTTTTAAGACAAACGATTTTCTGTACATTAGATGTCACTTGTGATAGTCAAAAAATGAAAATGAACTTTCTCTATTTTTCCATAAAAATTTGTGCTTACTTATAAACTTAAGTAAATATATGCTAGAAGGTCAAAACAAAAATGGACGTTGCGGACGTCACACTAATATTGCGTATTTATGACGTAATTGAGGTGAGCATCGGGAAATCAGTGGGTAAATTAATGAAAGCTTTATGTCCACTTACCATTCCTTTTGCTAATACACTTGCGTTTCCTGCAGCAATGAATTGCCTTCTTCATCTTGAAGGCAAACTAATAAATTGAGAAAAAGAGAGAATCTTACTCCATTTTTTTTAGTGGATCTTAGCGATCTTGGACACAAAACAGGAAAAAAGACCTAGGATCAAGCCATCCGTCGATCATCCGCCATCAAATTTTTATCATTTCGCTAAACGCTCATGTCAAGGGAATAATTGCTGGCGCTTTTTCGCGGGGTCAACTGGGAACACTTTAGACGATTCCCGTTGTTATATCTGAACAATAACAAATAACAATGGACGTTAGCAACCGCTTTTCTGAACAGGTTTGTGGTTACCTTGATATAGCCTTTACCCCAGGGAAATCATTCCTAAACGCACTTTTGAACAGGATGTTTTTTTTTCGGAACATATTATAATATATTTTACAAAGGGCAAGTTTTTAATTGCATCGATGGATCCAACGCATTAAGCGCTAATTCATCAAACCGTTTTTAAACTACCACTGGAGAGTCCGATGGATTCCATTAAAGTATTTTTATAAAATACTTGAGCAAAAAAATGTGGTAATTGTCTAGAAAGTGGCCGCAACTCCGATTTTGACCAAATTTGGTATCTGGGGGTATTTTGGGGCGCTGATCACGAATCTGAAAAACTTGAAAATCAAACTAACCTTATTTAAACTATTCCTCCTTCTTTTTTGTACAGAATTCTTTATTTTTACACTAAATTGGAACACAATAGGTTATAAACACCCTTTAAAAACTTGTTTTTATATTTATTTTACACCTATTTTTCATTTAATTCCAAAAATTCACTTTCAAACGTCGCAACCATGTATACAATAGAGAATTTTTAAGCAAACATGGCCTCCCCGTTTTAAAGTGATACTTGGCAATTTAATGGAAAAAAGGTGCAAAATAAACGGAAAAAAGTTTATAAAAGGTGTTTATAAAACATAGTGTGCCACTTTAGTGTAAAAATCAAGAATTGTGTACAAAAAGAAGGGAGAATATAGCGTAAATGAAGTTAGTTTGATTTTCAAGTTTGATGATGTATATTTCAAAAACGAAACGTTTCCGCCAAATATTTTTTTTTGGATTCGTGATCAGCACCCTTAAAAACTCCTGTATCCCAAATTTGGTTAAAATCGGAGTTGCGGCCACTTTCTAGACAATTACCAAAAATATAAATAAATACGGAAGAGAAACACAACAATCAGCTAAGCATTGACAGTTTCAGAACAAACAGAGATATTTTTTAAACATTTAGTTTTAATTTGTTTCATCAGAACTTCTTATGACGTCATTTGACGTTCAGCACATAAATTCAGCGCAAGGGAAATAACAAGGAGTGCTCGATCCCATTTAAGCCCATATACGCCAATTTAAATGTCAATTCGATATTTGTGACGTAATCCGTTTGCCTGTATGTTTTGTTTACCAATAGTATAAAGTCTTAATTTTTTAAAATGTTGTACATTACAGTTCTAATAGTAAGTGCATATCCAAAATAGTTTTTAAAAGTTGAATTTTTAACAAAAATTAATAAAATAAATCTACCTTCTGGCAAAAATATATGTTGTATATATATTTTTGCTTCTGGGCAAAATTGGCAAACGGGTGACGTCCAAACATAACCTATATCTGCGGACAAATAGTAAAAATCGAGCACTCCTTGTTAGGTTTACCACCCTTGAATTCAGCGTACTTTTAATCCATGGAAAAGAACTTGCCCAAACAAATATTGACCTTCGAGTATATACCTACAGAGGCAGCCTTACCATTTGGCCGTGGAAACAGCATTTGGAGAGAGAAAGAATGCTTGTACAACTTTTCTTTCTCACTCCGCCTGCTAATTGATTAGTGGGGTATATATCCCTTTCCGCCGACCGTGTTACCACTAAGTGACTTTAAAAAAATAATAAATAATTTACTAAATTAATTTATATTTATTTTATAAATTTTAACAACAAAAAACTAAAATTTATAGAATTGCTTTTTATTTTTGTAGGTTTTTCTTGTCCTAAAAATTGGGGTGAAATTTCGGATGGACCCTGGCTAAAACAACTTGTTCTAAAATTTCTTTAATGTTGTACTAAGATATATCCATATAGTTTACTTCTTTTGTTCTACACTGTAAAAAAACTCATCCTCGCTAGGCTGTTGCTAAAAAATTATAAAATAACAAGCTTAAAAAAATCCTATACAGAAATTGCATTGTAAAGTTATTTGACCCTTTTTGTTTTTTTTCGTCATTTTTTACTATAAAAGATATAAATAAATTTTTGTAAAAACTCAAGCTCATCTCAGATCCATCGACAATTCTACCAATGGGTTTTTTTAACCGAACTGGCGCAGTTTCATTATCACCTCAGTGCCAAACCTGTTTTCCGCTATAGGTCCAAGGCTTAACAAGAGGTGGAGCGACCCTTATGGCTTATTTACACACCAAATGTTGGTTGAATATGGGGCTTTCTATAATCAATGACTACAAAGTTTGGTCCAGTTTGGTTAATGATCCAGAACTGTCAGACCCTTTTTTGTTCTTTCACGTCCACCGTACGGCTAACTATGATTTAAAAAAAATAGTTTTCATCCCAGAACTTCAAAATACACTTTTACGACTACCCATATATGGAGACCTCGATATTATATGGCTCTGGGCCATATTGAAGCTTCCGTTCTATTGCAAGGCACATCTAGGTGCTCCAAAATATAGTGATGTACCAGGACCAGCTATACCGCTTTTTATCAGGGCTCTCCAGAAACTGTACTCTGACCATCAAGGCACGACACAATCTACCGAGTACTTTGGAAAAAAGGGCGTTAAAAATCACCTTTAAACTTCGAAGACACATTCATCGCACTTGTAGATGACAGGGTTAATTCCATATTAGTTTCTGAACAGTTAAAACAATTGTAATCTCAGCTTGCCGTAGCGCATTTAGTTTTAGTATAAATACCTAGAATTACTTCTTTAGTATTCACCTGAAGACAGCTGAAGATACTTACGTTAAAATATTGTGTTTATAAAATAGATTAAGACAATAGAAGTCCAGGAAACGCCTTTCATTTAATGGAAAAAAGTTATTATAAAAAGTTTTTCTAAATGCAATTTTTAGCCCATGTGCAAAATTTCAGATGTATAAGATAATTTTTATTTTTTTCCCATTTTTTGTAAATTGCAAAACAAGACTTAACGCAACCTACATAGAACTTCTTACTTTTAACAATGCGATATTCCAAATATATTTTATTTAAAGTGACGCTATATTAAATAAGTGTTTTCATACAAAATCCCAGTTTATTTGTTTTTATCCCTATATAATAGACAGAGAACCAGAGCCGAAAAAAGATCGTCATCAGTAATATGAATTTCTCCCGTAAAACATGTTTATTTAGTATCGTTAATTATGTTCCCGCACAGGCTAACAACCTTTTAGATAAAGGGGGAGCAATAAGGGGTGAAAGTGCAAAATTTTTGGGAAAAAATCGTCATCGATAATATGCCAACCATTTTGGCCACTTAAAGTTGAACCCCTAAGGTGTCTAAATCCAAAAGGGCTGACAGTTAGGTGGATACCGAGGGCAGTAAGACGGGGTCAAATTATCCCAAGGGCTTATACAGGGTGTATTTTAATTGAATGTCAATATTTAAGGCGGCAATTTTTGAGTCCATTTTAAGAAGAAAACTTCATATGAACGTATGTCCTAAACGTCCTAAGTTCTGAGATACAGGGTGGTAAAATTTTCAAAAATACATCATTTATTATTAATATTAGTAATACCACTTTTCATATTTTAATAAAATTTGGCATACATGCACTATGTATCAAGAGGCGTTTTTTAGTGTACTAAATTTTTTTTATTTCCACTATTGGCGTTCGTACGAAATTTGACCTGCCTATTTTGGCAGATATTGATGGTACGTCACTGATTTCTCTTAAAATAAAAAATGTTTTTGAAATCCCCAATCATTTATAAGCAAAGTTAATCACTTGATTTTTTTCAATCCGATGCACGGTTTTCTCTTAAAAAAATAAAAATTTTCTCTGCATAATCATAACAATATCGGTAAACAATATCAACATGCAGAGAAATATTTAGATTTAATTTTTTTAGGTGAAAACCGTGCGTCGGACTAAAAAAAAATCAAGATATCAAATCTGGTCATAATTTTTTTAGTCCGACGCATTGTTTTCACCTAGAAAAATTAAATCTAGATATTTCCTTGCATAGTGATATTATATGATCATGCAGAGAAATGGTTTTTTATTTTCTTAAGCGAAAACCGTGCATCGGATTGAAAAAAATCAAGTGATCAACTTTGATTATAAAAATGATTGAGGGTTTCAAAAATATTTTTTATTTTAAGAGAATCAGTGACGTACCATCAATATCTGCCAAAATAGGCAGGTCAAATTTCGTACGAACGCCACTGGTGGAATAAAAAAAATATAGTAAACTAAAAAATGTCTCTTTATACATACATAGTACATGTATGCCAAATTTTATTGAAAAATTAAAAGTGGTATTACTGATATTAATAATAAATGATTTATTTTTGAAAATTTTACCACCCTGTATCTCAAAACTTAAGACGTTTAGGACATACGTTCATATGAAGTTTTCTTCTTAAAATGGACCAAAAATTGCCGCCTTAAATATTGACATTCAATTAAAAAACACCCTGTATAAAGTAAGCGCTCAGGATAATTTGACCCCGTTTTACTGCCCTCGGTATCCACCTAACTGTCAGCCCTTTTGGATTTAGACACCTTAGGGGTTTAACTTTAAGTGGCCAAAATGGCTGACATATTATCGATGACAATTTTTTCCCAAAAATTTTGCACTTTCACCCCTTGTTGCTACCCCCTGTATCCAGTAGGTTGCCAGCCCGCGCGGGAACATAATTAACAATACTAAATGAACATGTTTTACGGTAGAAACTCAATATTACTGATGACGATGATTTTCGGCTCCAGCTCTTAGATCATCAGGTAAATTCATAGTCATATAAGTGGATCAGTATAAAAATTTGGTTTTTTTAAAAATAAAAAAAAGGGTTAAAAAGGTTTGATTTGAATTGGCGGCCGCCTTTGATTTTTATAATGTGCCGCTTCCTGCACGTGTCTGTAAAAATAGTCCATATAATAAGCAAATATATATAATATAAAAAATATACATTTAATAATTTAATATGGTGCTACTTCAAAGGAAATGTGTTTGGTATAAAGCTTTTACAAAACTAACAAGCTTTATGTCATTTGCACTGAGTCTAATTTTGTAACAGTGCAATTTACAAAAAAATGGCAAAAAATAAAAATTACCTTATGCACGCGAAATTGTGCGTATGGGCTATAAATTGCATTTAGAAAAAACATCTTGTTATAAATGTTTTCTAAAGTAACCCCACTTTTGGATTTTTTGGAACAAAATAAAATTTGGTAGATATAATGTGAATCACGTGACTACTATTTTTGTGGAAACTTTTCATCTCGATCAAAGCAGAAGCTAATGCTAAAGTTAAATTTTTAAAAAAGCTATTATTATAACTTAATTTACTGGCCATACTGTATATTTAAATTGTTTAAAAATAAATTTACCTCTTCCATTTTCTTCCAAAAACATTCAGTGAAGAAATAAGCCCGCTGGCACCTATCCATTGATTTGACAGTGGTGCAGACATACAAAATATACTCCAAACTTGGAATTTCCACATCGCTTTGCTGCAAGGTCTGTCGGATATCGTGAAGTAAAAAACCACCATCTTCATCCATCCATCCGTACTTTGTGAGTAGACAGTGTATGAAACACTTAAAAGCGTTTGATCGGCTGGTTTCTAAGTTTTTGTTGATTAAAACATCGTTCACTGCGTCTGAAATAAAACAATTATAAACTAAATTACACGTTTGATATTTCAATGGCAACGAAACTAAAATAGGGCCATTTTAATTTGAGAGTGGTGAAAGCAAAGACAACTAAAACTAAATGTATCGCACTGGTCAGAAAACTAGAGGTAATCAAGGTTACAAACGCGAATGACCAATGGAAAGATTTCTTTCCATTCGTATTTGCTTACATAATTTCTAAATTAAAGAAGTTCGATAAAAAATAACATGCTAGACCTATACCCGATGTTTTTCAGTGATGGCCCTTGGCCTCCTGTAACATTTTTTTTAAATGTAAAAACTAAAAGAACTTAGGTATGCCGATATGTGACAGATATGCATTAATTAACCTATTCACTTATTCTGTATCACTTTTAGCAGGTGCGTGTTATCATTTATCTTGAAAACTTTTAACTTTATTATTAATTAAATTATCTACAATTTGTTTTAATAGGTTGTTTTCTGAAATCAATTTTACACAAGTTATTAGAGCTTTATTTTACTTGTGAGCGCGCGTAATAATCAATCAAAAACTGGTATAAACAATGAAATTTTTTCAAATCTCAATTAAGGATATTATTAACTACTATAGAAAGAATGTGTTTTATTTTTTTTCTTAAAATATACTTTTTATTGGTTAAAAGTACCCAAATTTGAGATTTTTCGAACTCTTAAAAATTCATATCTCCAAAAATATTGACTTTATCGTAAAAGTCATGAAACCTTTTTTATTTGAAAAATAACAATTCATTGCAATTGTTTAAACCATTTTGGTTTAAACGTATAAACAATATGGCACAGGTTGTCCCATGGCAACATGCATTTATATCATCAGTAGTTTAATTTAAAGGGGATCGTATAAAAAAATTGAGGTGGAATACCTTTCGATACTCATCCGCCGATTCCTCCTAGACTATATGACCTTGATCGTTAGTCTCCTTTATTAATACCCTTGCTAGTTAAATAGCTATTTTCATGGTTACTTTATTTAAAATTAAGCGTGTTATCATAGTCATGGTCATGATAGACTGGATTTTAGAAAAGTAAATATTTTGAACCCCAACCACAAATGATGCATCATTGTATTCAAAATGTCATATCCTAATAAAAATATAATGGTGGTCCCATTTAAAATTTGGGTATTTATATAGAAGTGGGGCTCCACTGTTTCTTGCTCACAAAAACTCGAAAAATGAGGATATTTACAATTTTTTAAATGTTTGAAACTTTAAAAACAATGATTTCATAAGATATTTTTATTTGGAAAGTTCAAAAATCAATATTTTGACTTTTGACTAAAGATTTGAAGGTCATGCATTAATTTTTCATAATATTTCTATTTTTTTTTCTTGTTGCGCATTAAAATAGAATAATTTGAAAAAAATAATAAATTGAATATTTGTTTAGGTTAGTTTTTATCAGGGTTGTAAAAAATATATATCAAAAATCGCGATTTTTTTTAAAAATCATGATTTTTTTTTTTTTGTAAATAGCACAATCGAAGTTTGTAACGTGTCCTTATTTTTAAACATTCT